>CM056995.1:175447582-175752582 GCA_029891345.1 Dryococelus australis
ACTAATTCAGTGCTGGGACCTCCAGGAACTTCAAAAGCTTTGAGTACACCCCCAGTGGCTATTCACCACACATCAATATCCATTGAACACGTACACTTAACTTCATTTCACTTTGTCACTGTAATTACAGTTCATGTTTAAGTGCACTGCGTAGGCTGTCAAACCAGTGTGACCTATGCCTTACAAGGTGACGAGTGGCAAGAGGTGTAGAGAGCAATACCTGGCTCACACTGCTATGAAACTGTGGATAGTATTACCTCATCCTACGCAGGACAGGCAGGCAGAACGGGACCCCCCCCCCCAACTTAGACGACAAGCAGTAGCGCCTGCTTCGGTACCAATAATCTTCTTGTCAATGTGCATTCACATTCATCCGTTGTGCCACCCGGTGGTAAGAGTGTTGCTAAATCGAACCGAGACCAGATGCAGCTGGGCAAACCCCAACTTCTGGAACTGTGAAGCCTAGGATTGGAATCGCTGCTTCAGAGTAGACCAAGCTCGCCGCTATTGGGTGAAACCCTCTTCAACCGCAACACCCAAAATGACGGAATTAGTAAGCAATAGCCAACACACTCACCTCGTACCATAGAACCAGAGTAAACCATCCCGCTTTTGGTCTAGCGGAAAAATTTGTGACATACGTGTCAGTCAGACTTGACTGGCTCGTGTCAGTGTAGATTTTTCATGTAATATTTTATATGTATGAAACACGAATTGTTTTAAAATTTAAAATGGCATACACCCACACAAAATTATAAAAATATGTCAAACGCATAAACAATTGCATGATATTCAATTTGCAGTGAGTAACAAGTGTCTGAACAAGAGACCCTCTTCAATTATATCCACAGTGTTTGCCATTTAAAAAAACTGATCTTTCTTATGAGAATTATTTATCTTGTTCACAATCGAAAAAATATACCAATACTAAGCAAGTAATTCCAAGTAGCCCAAATATCACAAATTCATAACAAAAATCGCCCAAATTTCTATACTCGCATTTTCATAATTTTTGGTTGCAAATTTTGCCTTGAGAAAGCCCAAACAGTGACGAATCGCCCAATCTGGCAACCCTGCATCATTGCACAGAAGCATTAATGCTTTTTCCTAGTACAGTTTATGCGTAGAATGACGTAGGAGGTGAACCAATACGCCTGTGAGAAGGGATTGGAACTACTTCGCTGTGCATATTTCACATTGTTAAGGTAATGGAATACGGCCCAAGTTGTTTATGTTTACTTTGTTAATTATAGTAAGAATACGTATTTTACGTTAATAACTGAGCTGAAAATCTTCCACGTTTCAGTTTTAATGCAATTTCTGTAGCTTTTTGACACACTGGACACCAAAAAAAAAAAAAAAAAAAAGAGATTTGTGGCAGTACTTTATTGTGTATCTGCACCATAATTCGAAGGATGTTTCCATACCAGTGAATGCTGTTGTGTTTGTGTTTTTTTCTCATGTTTATACGAGTATCTTGTTGGTATTGTCAGAATATTTTATCGGTAATAATTTTTTTATTTGCTTTCTTTATGCATATTTGGTTGTAGGTACCATTGTAGTGCATTTTATTGAGTGTAATGTAATTTTAATCTGCACATGTTTACTGCTTCGTAAGGTCCCGTCCACAATCAATTTGGCTTAAATAACATTACTTACAAAGCATAACAAGTAAAACTGTGTGTTCGCGTGGTTTGCTATTATGCTAGTTTTGTGGTGTTACTGCTTGTTGCTGTACGTGTTACGGGAAGCACTTTTTTTAAATATTTTTCGGGTGGCGGTAGCAGTTGCTATTTGCGCTATGAAAAGTAGATTTTCCTGCTCTTGCTCACCGAGGTACAGCAGAAATATAAAAACAAGTAAGATAAAAAAAGTGGCCACCAAATTAAAATACAAATGCTGAACAGTTTTGAGAGTGGCAATTGTAATAAGTATTTTGCTTTTACACAGATTGGTAAAGAGAAGATGTTTGGATATCCTTTAAGAAGTGCCCAACATATGCACGTAGTAATGAAAATAATTGAGGCGCATTTATCTTAGAAAGTTATTTATCTTGATAGTCAAGATTTTTAATACTCGTAAATTACACCGGGGCCATGATGATTGACATTAAAAAAAAATTATTTTTTTATTTCTGATATACTAGTATTGTCGTTCGTGTCGTCCTGCCAAGAGTAACTGCTGTTTTTGCTACTTTGTGACTCCTGAAAAATATCACTTGCTCTCAGATAGTAGAAAAACATACCACATGAACGTCTGTCTACAATCAGCGTTAATGTGACAGAAAAATAAAACCCTTTTCTAACCAATTAGAAAGAGCAAACTAATATGAAATAATTTTTCCAGCTCAAGAATTTTTGTATGCGTAAGTAGGCATAAGATACTCACAGATGACCATCTTAACGCCAAGTAAGTCACGCCAAATACTAGTTGTGGAATTTACAATATCAAATGCAGTACTTCTTTTACTTCTGTATTCTATGCACGTTATGTGTGCCATGTCGATTGTAGACAGGGCCTAAAACTGCTGCTTGTTCCACCATTTTCATTAACTGCAGTCTGCAACGAAGCGACACAAATATAATTTACGTATCTAAGTTTAAGTGTGTTGGTTTTAGGAGACGTGAGCAGTGTTGATTTTACTGAATGATTCTGCAAATAAATCTAATGCTAGGGACAAACAAACTTGATTTTAGTGAAGTAGACTTGGAATGATTACCAGAGAAAATACATGTTGACGCATGTTTGCTAAACTGTCTCAAGTGTCTTTTGAGATGGCACTTGGTTAGTCCCACACTACTCTAGGTGATTTAGTTCAACCTTTTACTGGACACTAATGTTGACCACATTGGCTGTTGGCTAGGTATAAAGTCCGGCTCCGCCAGTCTGGCAATATGGCGGACCGGGACACTGGCCCTCTTGGGCAATGTTGACTTATCAGGGTTCTGCATGTTCGGTTTCTGCGAAGCAGCAGAGGTGCTGTAGGATGGCCAATTGGTCTCGCTCGTCGTCCAAGTCTCATTGGTTGTGGAACAACGATAGTGCTTGTGATTTCACCGGTTGCTTTTCTGGCTGCCAAAGTTGGAGTTGGCGATCCCGAGCCTGGTGTCGCATCCGGTGACTAGGGCCCAAACCACCGGATGGTATCCAATGCATGTTCTAGTAGGGTTTTTAAAAGTACACAAAGTTCCCGACAGTTTTAATACTACATAGTAGAGACATAAGGCAAGCCAGAAACAGTCCGGAAATCAAGTAGCATCAATGTCCCTTTTTCTTTTTCTTCAGCGGCAAAACAGCTGTAGTAGAAGGGTACATTGTGGCTGTGCTACTTTTCTAGAACTGTCATAATTTACCCCACTTGCATGAAATGGACAATACAATGCTAAAATTTTATGTGGTGAATCAGATAAAAGGAAATTCAACTCATAAAATTTTATGAAACACCTAAATGTCGTCTAATGCTGAGAGGTTAAAATGTTTAACCTCGAACTTTTTTTCCACTCCAAAATCATCAGATTGTCAAGTTTGAATGATCCAGATAACACAGACACTGCCGCATATTTACAGTTACCCTAATCTACCACAACAAGCAATGCAGCATGTGTACTGCTAACCTCAACTCCTGTCTAAACAACCACCATATACAAACCTACTTTTCACGCAATTGACAGAATTTTCGAAAAACATACACCTCTGTCATCCACAAGTAGGAGAGCACTTCAAATCACTGAGCTCATTGGGAAAATTATTTGTTCCGATATGCTGCCCTTTAGGATAGTGGCTTTTACATGTTATGGGTAGCAAGCAACTACTTGAATGTTTTATAGGCTAAATAAACTCAGACATGGTTCCTTCTGTATAGGCCTGAGAATAAAGACTACTTAAATAAACTATTGGTACTGGTATCTGGAGTATCTGTGTAACCAGTGGCGCATGACGTACACGGGACTGGATACTCAGTTGTCTGCGACAGTAGGCGTCATCCACCATTTTTACTAGGAGCTAAACCAAGCGCTCCTATATAACTGGGGGTATTTAGTCCTACAGGGCACTGGTGCTTTCCCATTGTATAGGACCGGCTGGGTTGCTTTGCGGCAGGGCACAAAATTGAGAGCGTGTAGAACAGTTCTACGTTTATGTGCCACTGGTTTCTTGACGATACCTGAGCAACGTGCTACGGGAGTGCTAGCAGTAGGTGTTGGAGGTGCAGCAGAGAAGGTTGGTCTGAACTGTGGCAACGAGGTGTGGGGCGCAGTACTTCAGGAACCAGGTAGGCAATGACAGGTGTCGCAGGATGCTCTGACTGGTTTGTGTTCTACGATCCACTAAGGGTATGCTGCAGGGCCGCTGCTCTCAGGCACGGTGAACAGATCTCTGGGAACTTCCAGCTCAACTGGGTCTTGCGAGTGCCTCAGGGCCTGAGCTTGAGTTTTAAGTTACAGACTAGCTAAGTGTGATACCAGGGCAGGATTTAACTCGTGCAAATGAGCAGAAGCCAGGAGAATCTGCTAAACCCTCTCCTTGAATCCTCTCCTCTTGGAATAGGGCATCAGGATATGGACTTACCCTCCTACTACTATAACATGATAGCAGACTCCTTGTACACAATTTTACTTGTGGCACCACATGCGGGCCACCAGAAACTGGCAGACACTGTGTTCCAATGTCTGGCAGGTAATGCAGTTCATGCTGGAAGTCGGGCCTCGTGTGTCATCCTGTCCAATTCTTTCCAATCCAGGGAAAGTCAGCCTCTCTATTTTCGGAAAGCAGTGGAGAGACCAACGGACACTGAGCTGACAAATTGGTTCAGGATAGTGGCTCCTCCTTTCCACCAACCGAAGTTGATGGGACCTGGTTGAGTATGTACGGGTAAAAGGTGATGGCTCGAACGAGTATATATCCCAGGATCACCTGCGGTATTGTTACATGAGGGTAACTACAGACAAGGTGCTAAATCTACAGGAACGGAACTCGAAGTGAAAGCTGACCCACTATTTCCCGAATGGAAACACACATGGTGAATGCACCCTAACTCCTGTCGACGGCATGAATCTTGGTCGGAAAGCTAGAGTACTACACTGATTAGGTTGGTAGAGGCAACCTGTGAGAAAATAGGGGAATGTGGGGGTGTGGGGTGATACCCTGAATGTCTAAGGGATCTTTTGCATTGTTGAATGTGTTATTCGTGTAGAACGACATTACGTACAGATACTGACACTTTGCTTGGAGTACAAAGCATGGTGGTGTCAGGATGAGAAGGACTTCAGGATAAGGACACCTACATACATGTATGTGTACTGCAAGGCGGTCAGGGTTTGCAAGGTACGAAGCAAAGAGAGATCCTAACTATTGTAAAGCAAGTTAAATGCCGAGCGGCTAGTGCTGGAAGCAAAACTTTTTGTAAGCGGGACTTAAATGAAGGTCATGGGGTCAGCATCCGAGTAACGTGTGCTGGATAGCTGGAGCAATCTGGTCAGATCCTGAGCAACTGGCGCTAGGAACAAAGACTGTTCTGGGACGCGGGCTGTTTCTCCTTTTATACTAAAATGGGCCGCTGCCCGACGCTGATTGGCTGGTGTCACTAAGGTGAGGGGTGGTCACAGAGTGGGGCATAGCACAAATGAATGACTTACTTATCTGATGTCACTGGCCGGTAGAAGGGATGAAAAGAAAAGACAAATGTTAATCCTACCTCTAGTGCTATCTAGTAGGGAGGAAAAGAACTCGTTGCCTCTAAGCATTGTTATGGTGGGCTAGTGAATAAAACAATCTGCAAGGCAGACAGTACAATCTCACTTTACATCGGAGCAAATAAAAATGTGGACTTCCATCTCCTGGCTAAACTGAACTAATCATTGAGTAGAAGTCGTCTAATAATCTCCATTGTTGAAAAAATCGTCATGCATCACCAGTATCGGTACTTTGAGTAGCTGCAAAATTTGGTATTGGCCCAACCCTAAATAAATAAATAATTTCCAGCGGTATGCGAAGCTTCAGAAAAACAAGGTCAAATGAATTTCCCCCCTCCCAGGCATAACAAAAAGCTTTGAAGATTCCAACAATATTTTATATTTGAAATATACTTGGCAAAATTTCATATTTTATGATTTTATTCCTTTTTGCAATCATAAACTACTTAAGCTCACCTGTAGTATAACTCTGTGAATACCATAAATGAACTGTTATTACCATGCAGAATTACATTAACTGATATTTGCTTTTATAGCAGTTGATTGCTTTCATAGTGAAAGAATCAAACAACTTTGTTCACTCAATTATTAGTTAATTTTGAACAAATAATTTATGAACGACACATCACCAATGTAAATTACTAAAATTATTATATCTTTGCACATAAATACATTTTTAACATGCTCAAATACTACACAGTTAGTAATACTGTATACAGTTTATACATACTACACTTCAGATGCTTTAAAATGAAAGAAAATCACTTTCTTCTTTGTCCAGCCCAGTCTTGGTCTTCAGCTTCATTCAATTCAAAATTAAAGAAAGGTCTTCATACATCCCTACTAACTGTAGTACAGTGCAGTACACGCGTTGAGACAATGTAAGTGTTGTATAGTTTGTCGTAACATATTGTAACAGTTTATTTAGCAATGGAAACAATAGGTTTCTGGGTGTTGTGATATCAATCCAACCAATCAGAGTTTGCTGTACTAGAGTAATTGCCAGTGTTAGCAGTGGGATGAGAGTTTTAATACAAACTTTCATGGTCCTATTAGGTAAGTCATATATTCCAGCATATTTATTCAATTTGTGTGTTGATGATGGAAAAAGGCTAGGTAGGTGAATGCAAATTGGTAAACCTAGGTGACAGTCTTTTTGATCTAAACATGTTATTGCTGACAGTCACTTTTGTTTAATGTGGACCAGTTGTGTATGTAAACTGGAATGACGTTCCTTCCTGTGGTGATGTGGTGGTCAGAGTACTTTTCCCACAACGGTGGCAAAGTTACCGCTATATATCACTGAGACTTGTCTGTCAATGTCAGTAGGGGGTCACTGTTCTGGGAACATTGTCACTACTCCATCTCTAGTTGGAAATGATTATGACAGCTGTTGAGTTGTGTTTTTGATATCTATTGACATTCATTCTGAAATGTATTACCATGTACACACATTTTGTTCACAGGTGTGATCAAAGATGTGTGGCTGCAGCCCTGTAGTTGCGAGAAATTTAGCATTGCTCGTTTTCCACTTTTTGTATTGAGGGAAGGTTGTTTCAATTGTAGGTGGAGAGGATTTTGGTGTCATGAAGTGAATGCGTATTGAGGCTGGCTGTGCTACCTTACCAAGTGTGACCTCTGGAACTAGTGCTACTTGGTGAAGACAAGATGTACGTTTGAGAGCTTGCCTATCCTCGGTTGGCAGAGCTGCTGTACGTACTGTTGTTCGACGCGTGGAGGTAGGTCTGGTCGTCGTACGTCGTCTTGACACACATGTTGCTGGCAATCCTCACATGTATCGGACAGCATGCAAGCATCACCACCTAAATCCAATATGGCCGATTTTAATAAGCATTTTTGTATCCAGCTCCCTTTAGTCTCCAGGAATGATACTAAAATTCAGTGTTATGTCATCTTGAAACACCTCCTTAAAGATTTTGTAAATATTATTTTATCTCTAAGATCCAGCAACAAACATGTTATTGCTGTCTGCATTTCACAGCCCAGATGGCCTTTGTAGAAGAGCCAGCCTCCAGCGGCTCTGTAGAGATGTCGATCACCCGGGGTCCATGTGCAGTGGTGGGGCTACATTGTGAGGTAGTGCTGCTTGACCATTCGGGACTCTGCTGTCTTGAGTTGTCCAATTCCTCACTCATCAGCGGAGAAGTAAAGAGCAAGTGTGTTGTGAATTCTTGTGTAAGGGCTCCTCCTATTAATGTTGCCCGGGTGATCAGCAAGGGACATAACAGAAGGAACACTTACATTACAGTATATCCTAAGTCTTTGTGTTGGTATGGCCCATTCCTTTGAGTGCTTTATTTACAGTGAATCACATCAGTCACTTCACATAAAAGTAAAATAGTTGTTTTGCCTTTGCCAGTAGCATTTTTCAGGTGAAACCATTTTCTTTGCAACACTACATTGATAATAGGTGCTGCTATTTTGAGCTATGGATAATCTTGATGAAATTTCTGTTATTTGGGATCTTGTAAGAATGGCACAGTGCCATAACAGATTACCATCGCAAACTCTGTGACCACCATGACGTTAGCAGTGAGACTTGTCAAAGCACTTGACAACTCTGTAGTGCAATTCATTTGACAAGAAAAAAGTGTCGATAAGAACTGCAATCACATAGTTAGGTTTACCAAGTGCTCTTTTAGTACAAGCAGCAAGTGTTAACTACATTATGTGCTGCATGATGCAGTTGCCCATCACATTAGTGTTGTCACATGTGAAGCAAACTGTTTTCTTGCCATTTACTACTAGGCAAAACTGTTCTCTGGAAGTTACAAACATGAGACCTCCATCCTGATACTGTATCATGTCGTGGACCTTGTTTTATAAAATTACCAGAGTTGTGGAGGAGCAGAGAGGGATCATTCTTGAGCTTTGTACAAAAGTGCCTTTCAAGTTTTACTTATAATCATCAGTAGGAACCTTATGTCTGTGACATAAAATTAGTGTCAAATTTTTGTTAGTGTGATACGGAGCAGTTGGTGGTGTGATGACCAGCTGACAGTGGCTTGCAAGCTGGACGTCCGAAGATGTTGTGTGTCCCGAGGTCGTCAAATGTAGCACTCCACCCCACTGCTATGTAATATTGCCAGCCAGACCATTTTTAAGAAGGGTTCTGGAAGTGAATATTTGTATGAATGCTGACAAAAAGAAATGTATTGACTGTAAGCATACTTACCTTGATCAAGTGTGTGGTTTAGTAAACTGACAGGAACAGTGATACAAGCCAGTGGGGATCTGGCAGTTGTTGGAGAAGCACAGGCTATTGTGTGAGAAAGCTAACTTGAGAACTGAACAATTGCAGTAGAAGATACGTCAAAGTAGCAGGATCCATGATGGGAAGTTCTTCTTTACTCTGCTAAAGCGAGAGTGATCTTGAATCATTGCAAATGTTTATGGTCTTGATAATTACAGATATTTTTCCAATTACCAATTTAAAAAAAATAGGTCTTTGAATGTGATTGATGTATGCTTTACGAGTTCATAATTTTCTGATGGTTTCCTTGTATGTAACTTTATTTACATTGTTTTAGTTAAGTTATTTTTGATGTTGTGTTTGTGAGTGTGTAACTTGTAATGTTGAAAATTAATGTTGAAAAAACCACATGTATATTTGTTTATACACTTATGTATATAATTAATTAAAACATAAATTTTCCTTGCATTGTAAACTATTTTTCAAAGTTGAACACATATCTAAGTAAAATATGTCAATTCATGTGAAATGCTTTGTGTACGTAGTTCACAGATGTGACAGCTTTGTTTTGCACACAGGTATTGTTCACACGAGTGATAGTTTGTTCTGTCTGGCTGTGACAATGTGTGCATCGGAGAGCTGTTGTATAATTGATCAAATAAATGCCTTTGTTGAAATAACTCACATTTTAGTCAGCTACCCCATTATTTTGAGGGCTTTTTCCTTTAGAGACGAATAGTGGGTCTAACTAATTTACATGAACTCTCATCAGCTGTACCATTAAAATCAGTTATGACAGATGTAATGTGTGTTTAATTTTAGTCTTAGTTACATGCGTTTACTCATGAGGGATCTCAAAAAAAATAGTATTTTTTCAATTGTCAATTACTAGTTATTCTAATTTTAATCATCTTTACGTGATTTTAATTTTAATAATCTTTACATGAAACATTGTCTAGTGTGAAATATGCTGCTGTCAGATGTGCTATGTTGTCAAATTGTCAGCTTCCAAGTTCATAATGGCATTCAGAAAACACAAACACAGGCTGCCTTGGAATTGAGTGTACTGTAACACTGCATGAAATGATACTGCACAATAATTGTTGGTTATGACGATTGCTAGATATAGCAATCATTTATCTTGCCATTGTCAATTGTTATTATAGCGTGGTTTCTCTGTACACCATTTTGATTCTGCTGCATGTTGATAGATTAATAGGTTTGTTCTCTTTGGCTTCTCTTTTTGATCTTAAGTCTCTTTTGTGTTCTGTTCACTGCAAGTATTATGGCGGTGGGTGTTCCATTCATCAGATAAAAATGCCCTTGGGTCATTTAGGTCATGTTCTTTCAGCTCCTCCTCGCAAACAAAAGTTGCAAGGGCAAATCGTCTATGGGTAGATTTTGGTGGGCTTGACTGGTTTGCCATCTTTATTGATTACAAAATGAGAACATCTTTAACATTTCAACTTATTCTCTAAGAGATAATGCACTGAATTTAGGATGTTATGGATAATGGAATGTGTTTTAGAATAACATATGCTGAGAGAAAATTATTTCTAAACACAAACTATCACAAAAATAAAGACAGTGTCAGCTACAAGAAGTTCGGTGTATTCGCCATTGTGATTTTTATAAATGAAAATGGCGAAAGGTGTGACATTTGCTTTGAAGGGTTTAACAACTCTTTTTGACCCAGGTCACTTTTGACCTCAACTTTCATGACTGAAGAACAAAAAGAGAGGCAGAGTGGAAGAAATCTAATATCTTCACAAAAGTTCATGTATCCATTGAAAACAAAGTAAGAGTGAATGTTGCACCATTTGAGTCTCTCCATCCCTCTCCCCCTCTCTCTCCCCCCCTCCCCCTCTCTCCCCCCTCTCTCCCCCCTCTCCCCCCCCTCCCCCCCTCTCCCCCCCCCCTTCTCCACCTCCCCCCTCTCTCCACCTCTCCCCCCTCTCCCTCTCCCCCTCTCCCTCTCCACCTCTCTCTCCCCCCTCTCCACCTCCCCCTCTCCACCCCCCTCTCTCCCCCCTCTCTCCCCCCTCACCACCTCCACTCTCTCTCCCCTCTCACCACTTCCACTCTCTCTCCCCTCTCACCACTTCCACTCTCTCTCCCCTCTCCACCTCCACTCTCTCTCTCTCCCCTCCCTCCCCTCCCTCCCCCCGCCATGCCAATTCGCATGTTTAAAGTGAAAAAATTAATTGCTAAGCCAGGATTTAAAAATAAAATGCACTTTACATATAGAAGCTCATGTGTTGTGTTTACAACAAATTTTCTGCTTTAAATCTGATGAAAAATAAAGTTACGATGCTTATTACGCTAGTAAATGGCATTATAAAGTAGAGTTACTACAATATAAAGCAGTACAGTACAGTTCTTGAATTTTAAGCCAAATTTAAACTTATTTGATTAGTAAATTTTGTGTGGCACTCATCAGAGCTGCATTATAGAAAAACTTGTATTTTCATAGTGTATTCCTGTGTGATTACGTGACGCAGATGGTTAGGTACTGGCCTAGAAACACAGAGGGTAAATAAATTGGTGTTCAAACCCGTCTCTCTCCAGGAGTTTTTTTACTTTTTTAAATTATGGACAATTGCGTAATATAAATACTAAACTACCATAAATATGTTTATTTCACATAATTATTTGACTAGATTCAAAAACAAACAATTTTTAATTCACCAGTGCAGTTGGTTGTCACTTACTCAATCAGTAAAATTGTTTCACGTCATTAATTCAATCGGTGAATGTTCCTTTTAACAAACAATGACGTAAAGGCCAGCATACAAGACTTTCCTGTAGATTCATGTGAACTTCAATTAATGTGAACATGTAAACACCTTCGGTATTTCCCAGCGTACAAGAGAATAAGCCAAACATTTAATTTTATTTACACTACACACAACGTTTTGATATTTTTTTTTTTATTCCATACCAGATTATATTATTGTACTATGTAAACAAAACAATCATAAAGATGGAACGGCTAGAATTTGTGCACTGCGCAATATCAGGGATAGAGGTTCTTTTGGGAATGGTTGCAACGGTTTCACAATAACCTGTTTAAAAAATAACACGTTATTGGAACGTGTTATCAACTTATTTCTTGATAATAAAAGCGTACTCATTTAAATAATTTACACGTACATACAAGTACAACTAAAATCACATAATAAATATAATTTATTATTTTTAGCGCTATCTAGTGGCGGCAACGCATTTCTTACTGTTGAATATAAATTAATACATTAACTTTACGAAATGAATCTGGATGAAAAATTATAATATACTCGTAAATGTAGTGTTCCAGTTCCATAAATACATTTTCTTAACCTGGACATGTGAATATAAAGCCCCGTACACAATAAATACTTTAAATCTTAGTCAAATACAGGTTTTGTTAATGCCGTTTTGCAGAAAATCTACACTAGATGGTAATTTAGGGAGGTCATTCGGCGAATAGATTTCTCTGCTTAAAAAGTAAGGGCCACTACAACTTAAAGTAACTGAGCATACGCACAACGAGTAATCAGTGCCTATTTCGCTTCAGCTCTAGTACTAGTGGCGGCTAGATATTTCTCAGCATACAGCCCTTTTCGACACTTTATGACAAGAATGACTAATACTAAATGTGACTGAGCATACAAAACGAGCCATCTAGTGATGATTTCCCCGTGTTTCTAGTGTTAGTGGCGACTAGATTATTCTCTGCATATGGCCCTAAGTCTGGTTTGTATCTTTGGCCAGCCACTTCTAGGGTGAGTTCCTCAACCACTGTGTCATTTTCATAACACTCCATCCACTCCCGTGCTATCATTCTACATACCTCATTATGTCTTTGGATTCGGGCCCCATTAGTTTTAGAGCAAGCACATAAAATGTGACCAGCAGTTTTTGAGGTTTGTTGGCATTGTCTACATGTTACCTCGCCACCCCTATACCGGGCCAATGTCACCCTGTTATTCATTTGGCCTGTTCTCATTTTAATCACCTAGGTGAACCGTGACACCTTTAAAGTGCCCGGTTCGTATACCACACATTTGATTTGGGGTTATCTTCTAAAAACCTACACACCTCACCTTGCGCCCACTGGTCACCCCACTGTTGCCTTGTTCTCTTTTTAAGTGTGTGTGTGTGTGTGTGTGCGTGCGTGCGTGCGGGGTGGTTTTTTTTTTTTTTTTTTTTTTTTTTTTTTTTGACTCTTTCCTGGAGGTGTAACATTTTTTTAAACTATTTATCAATTACTTTACCTATATCCACTTCTTTACACACCCATTGCAACACTTTATCCTCAGAGCTCTTCATTTCAGCGAAATGTCTAATTCTAGACAGTCCTACAATCTCCTTAAGTCTCATTAATCCTAATCCTCCATCTTTCTTGACAGCATACAAACATCCATCTGAAGTTTGTGTTGATATCTTGAATAACTTCTTAACCCCTCACTTAATAACACCATCTATGTCCTCCAGGAAAGCTGAAGACACTCCCTGTACCACTAAAGAATAAATAAATCTTGGAATCCAATTGTTTTGCATAATTTATAATTTTTGATAGGGCTTAAGTGGGGCACCACAAATCTGCTTGACTTGAGACTCCATGTCTTTTAAAAACTTATCATCCCTTCCATTGGTGAATATGTTACGAACCCCCAGATATTCGAACTGAACACCACCTTTCAAACATTCAATGGGTACACGTCCCAATTTAAACTTAGTTTGTAGAAAAGTCCACGTTTTATTCTTTACCACAAGGTGACATGCCCGGCACTTGGGAACCGATACCTCCACCCCGAGATCAGTATATATTCAGATAAAATTCCCAACATTTTATCCATCTTGTTTACATCATCAGATATCAAAACCAAATCATCTGCAAAAGCTAACACTGGAACACTTCCACCTTCTAATTTAATACCTTCCATCATTTTCAACTTTTATAACATCGGATCCATAAATAAGTTAAAAAGTAAAGGGAAGAGAGGGTCTTCAGCTTGACACACCTTCTGATTTTTACTCTAACCTTC
This sequence comes from Dryococelus australis, assembly GCA_029891345.1. Lineage (NCBI taxonomy): Eukaryota > Metazoa > Arthropoda > Insecta > Phasmatodea > Phasmatidae > Dryococelus > Dryococelus australis. The sequence goes on from CM056995.1 coordinate 175,461,517, forward strand.
TCATCATTAATCTCAATATCAGTAAAATTACATCTATGCATTCCTTCAATAATATTTATTATTATTTCGGGGGCACCCTGATTCCTTAACCTTTTCAAAATATTATGTAGAACTGTATCAAAAGCCTTCTTAATATCAATTTCAACAAATACACCCCTTCTTCTTCCCTCTATTAAATCATTGTTGTAAAGTTATTATATTATTAAAACAACCTGCCCATTCTTAAAACCTTTCTGTCTTTCATTCAAAACAATCTCTTTTCCATCTTTTGATGCAACAGCCCCATGTATAACGTGTTCAATATACTACCAATTGTAATTGGCCTAAAATCTTCCACTCCATTATCCTTACCTTTTACTTTTGGTATTAACACAGTTGGAGAAATTTGAAATTTTAAAATTATATTAAAAAATAATGTAATTATTCCAACAACACCTGGCTTGTATAAATGCATTCTTCTAATACCATGTACCCCTGGTGCACCCTTCACATTCATCCTATCCCTCCTCTTTACTACTTCCTCAATCAGAATTGGTGTCAAACATTCATTAATATTCCAACATTCCCTAGCCTTTTCCTTAACTGTATCATTAACCTTCATATTTACTCCCCAAATCGTATCGTAAAAAGTTTGAACTTCTTCTTTACTCATTCCTAAATATTTCCTTTCTTCCCTAAAGTCTCACTCAAAATTTTATCTAATAAGACTCTAGGCGATCTCTCAAATAATCGCTGAACTTCTCTAAAGTTTCTCGCTTTATCTTTTCAACCTTTATATTTCGCCTTATCCTTAAATCAAGTAACCTTCACCTGTTTTATTTCGTTATCTTCCTTATTAGCCCTAATTAATTCCTTATTAAATTTTTCAAGCCATCCCTTTAACCTCTCTTGTACAATCGTTTTATTATTAATCCCACCAATTTCTATTAATGCCTTCCTAAGGTCAATCATCCAAACCTCCATCTTCTTTTCCAACTTCTTATCCAATTTCTTGTTCAGTCCTTCAATAGTTCCACCGAACATCACTAACCATTCTGCATACTCATCATCTATTACTGTCTCCACCTCATTACCCTTGTTTCCCTCAATCCTTATTTCTCCTCTCCCTTCACCATCCTTTCCATCTCCTCCACCTCTCCATTCCTCTTCCATTGCTATTACCTCTTCTCCAGGTCCATTTTCTCTCTACTATCCTTTATTTATATCTCATCCAAACTCTTATTAAAAAAAAACCCATTCTAGTTTTACTCCTATCTCTAATACGTTTACCAATTCTCCTACTCCTTTCTCTGCCTCTTATAACCCCTGCCACTTCAATTCCCTCACCAACCCCCTACCTCCTGACCATCCACCAAAATCAACCCTACACTCTTCTTTCTCCCTCCACTTCCCAACAACAATCTATTCCCTGGTGCGTACCTTCCCCATCAACTCTAAAATTAATCTCCTTATAACCACCTTGATCTTCTTCTATCATCATCTGGCCTAAACCTAAACCCACCATTTTTCATCCATGTCTGTAATTCTACCGATAAATTCACTTCCTACCTCCTCTCAATTCCCATCCTTCTTCTTGCACGCGTAATTCTCAACTCCTTTACAATAACTTCTCTAATCATCACATCCCTATTTTCATCATCCTCGTCACCACTTATACCTCCACAGTCACTTGCACCACATAGCTGACACCGGGCCGAACTGAACATCAGGACACAAGTGCATAGTGCAGGTCGATGGTATTGGAACTTGTACTGCCTTGCCGACAGGTACATACTACATGACTCAAGTACTGTTTTGCTGTTTTTACCTGAAGAGGTAAATCTTGGGATAAATTAACAACCTTTCCACAACAGTGTCGCCCCTCACCCTCTCGAAAGCCATTTGATGAAATGTTGGTGCAGCTCGCACCGCGATGCCCAACACTCCTCTTCACCACATGATGTCGACTGGCCTGCTGGCTGAAGCAACAGTGCTACATGGCTCCAAGTGCCTTCATTCAGTGGGAAATAATATTCCCAAAATGTACCCAATGTTCATTTCACCATAAGTAACAGAGTTAATGAAATTCCTTTCACAAAATCCTAATCGAACGTGGCTACCTGCACCCCTTTTTGAGGGTGGGCTCGTCCAACCCCTCAGATAGTAACGACTTAGACTCGCCCAAGAGTGAAATTCAACATCCTAAACCAAAAATGAAATGCAACTACTGAGACAGTTATTTCTATAATTTGTAAGGTATTAATTAAATGTTTTAATTTTAAGAGTGCGAACATGTTCTTATTCCAGCAAAACATCTATCAAAGCCTCATTATTTCTAATATGATTTCTCAAGTACGGTGACATCGCCAATGATGTTACTGTCATGGACATGTAAAACACTCAAATAATCACGGGGATGTCACCAACATGTTTATAATCAATATTTTCCAGCATATTCGGTAGCATTATGGGTGTTCACATCTAATATCACAACAATTTTGGTGCCAGCGGAAGCTGGCACCAAAGACCTGCCCCTTATGGTACCAGCAACCCCGGAGTCGCCTCATGGGACTGCAGACACCTGGGGTACCGCTTCGACATGAGAGGAGGACCAACAGTCAGCCAACGTGTGGGGGGAGGCATCTGCCGAGTCCCCAAACACAATGCCGTCCACCAGAGAGGCAGTAGCACAAGCCTAATCACTGTCTCTGACAGCTACCTCGCTGGCATCCGCGTCGGACAGTAAGCCTGTTGGCATGCCCACACAGCCTGCCGGTCAGTTCTGGACCACAGGCAAGCGTGAACCTACACAGCAGTTCCTGCCCTGTCAATGCCTACTCCCTCAACGGTCCTGCCAGGCCGGTACCAGGTGCCGCCATGGAGGCCACCTTCCAAGTTCGCCTGGCCTACCACGCCGCAGATCACACTGAGAAAGTGGGGGAGGCCTGCAAAGAAGAAGCAGGGAAGCACCAATCGACATTGCAACATTCCACAGTCAGTGAGTGATCGACACATTTTTTCTTCCCACTGAAAAAGTGTAGGCGTACCGTATATGTATGCATACGGGCCAGTGCAGTGCTATGAAAATAAAATGCCCTATAGTTAGCTAGGGGCGACCCTAATATTGTGATCCTCTGTAAAGAAACCTGTGAAAAAAAAATGAACAGCTGTGTATAAGCCAGCTGCTGACAATACAAAGGAATGAGATGTAAATTGTAAGTATTTTCTGAAATAATCAATGCTAGTCTAGATATGTAAAAAACAGTACTGCTTTTCGCCTCTTAGTGTGCAGACAAGATGATGGAAGGTCTCGGCTGAACAAAGCCCATAGTTTTTTTACAACTTGCTTTACTGTGGGTTAAGATACACAGGCCAATGGCAGGGCCTAAATACTCTACCGCAACAAGCAACCATAGCAGTTTGCTAGTAAACATACCTTGCGAGAAGGGCCTTGGGGCATTTTTATATTATATATTTTATTAAAAATCAGCTACCAAAGGTCGCAACCTATTCCGTAAAAAATCAGCTACCAAAGGTCGCAACCTATTCCGTGTGCCAGCCAATGTGTTTGCGCTTTCCTCAGATTCGTACGAACCATATTGTCAGTAACCAAGCCTTACAGCTGTTAATATAGGTTGGCACACAATAATCAGAAGGCCATGCATTATCACCGACACTGGATATGCCTCGCAACACTCACATTACACTCCAAAGTGCCGCAAGCCGCTTCCTAGTCACCAGTAATGAAGAAGAAGATGCAGAGAGAGTGAGAGGGAAGATAGCCTTGTGTGTGACACAGAGAGAGTTGATATCGTCTAGCCGACTCCGCTACTGCAAGAATACGTCCAAGTCAGCAGCAGCCCAGCGAGAGAGAAATACATTGCTAATGTGGGGACAGTTCAACATTACCACACATATATTTTCTCCTCTCTACTCATTGCCCAGATGAGTACACACAAGAGGAGAGGGGGGCGAATTGACGCATTACGTCTTTCATAACTATTAATAAACGACTGCTACTCATCAGTGCAACTACATCTCTGGCAGTTGTCTACAGAGTTGAGTTACCACCACCGCAGCCTACAAGATTGTTGTTTCTACCAGGCAGGGACAGACGTCCCAATAATAAGATATAATTTCGCCCGATGAGCCACTGGTACCATGCAAGAGGTCTGGGGCTAGTACAACAGGGAGTTGTGGGATGCAGCCACAAGAAAGACGCCTAGATCTCACTGCTCTTCACTACGCCACTCGCACAAAGGTTCTAGGTGATGAGATTGCATCTGCTAACCCTCTCTCCAAACACCCTATTCCAGTGAAGGAAGGGGTGGCAGAGGAGTATAAAAGTAGATGCGCCCCTTCTTCCAGATTGTTAGTTCTGCATCAGTTCTTGATCAGACTTGTTACTACTCTCCTGGGCTCTCACCGTATAAGCAATTGGTGCTGAGACCTGCACCTCTCCAGTTAATTTCGCTGCTTCCTCGTGGGGCCGAAAATCCTCTCCAACCAGCACCGAAGGAAGAACCAGCGGCATCACCAGCAGTAAGCTAAGACACCTTAAGTCCCTTATGGGCAACAGAGAGTAGAGCTCGCCCGGAGGAACTATTGCACAACATGCACCAGTTAGGTGTTTACCTTCCACCAAGCACGTGTGGATTAGGAGGTACTCTTTCACCATCTTTGTTTATTTCCTTCTCGGTAAATAAACACTGATCTTACCCAATCTCTTGAGTATCACTCCGACCTCCTCCCTCGTGTCATCTTCGGAGCTGATGGAGCCAGCAGGAGACCAGGTTTACTAGTTCCGAACCTACACTTACAAAGCAGTGAACTGTAGAGTCACGACACTAGGATACAATCCCCTGGAAGATGGTTTGCCAGCTTGAAGTACCTCACCACTCACTTCGCGGCTCCGAGGAGGGGAACTTCTTCGAGCCTGAAGAGACCAGTGACCACTGGACGCTCACCTCACCACTATAGTAATGCCACCCTTATCTTGCACCCAGGTGGGAGGAACGGTAGATCCACGACACTAGGTACGAGATCAACTTGCCAGGGAGGGTGAACTTCTCTCACCACTGCCTTCGTGGTGGCGAGAGGGTTACGCTCTGGTGCAGGGGAGACCAACCCCATTAAAACAACACTGCGTGGTTCCTACAACCAACACTTTGCTGCTCGAGTCTCCCCCACCTCCGATGCGGAAGTGAAGAGTGAGGTGCGGTGTTGGCAGTAGCAATTGGCAGCCACACTTTGACACACTCGCATCATCTGCCTACCTCCTGCAGACCCGATTTTAGGTTGGAGTAAAATGCATTACACCCATAGGGGTGGTGTTGAGAGAAATACTTAAGAAGACGAGGGCTATCTCTAAGAATCCACAGGGGTTTCGTATCCTTCCCAGTGGGTTCGGTCTACTGAGGTTGTATGAACAGGTTGCTTTGCTACGATAGCTCACCGCACCAATACCCACCGTCATGCCTGTCGACTTGTTTGAACCACCGAAGCGTGTTGCGGAAGGATGCCATCCTATAGTGAACGAAGTACTGTTTTGCGAAGGGTCCACCAGCATGTCAGAACCAAAACCAAGCACCTCACACTTAAACCCCACCACTCAGTCAAGTGCCATCAGGGCCATGAGAACATGGGCAGTATAACTACCCACAGGACAGACGCCCTGTGTCACTGTACTGTCACCTAAGCCTGCACCACACTGGGAGAAACTAACCGAGACAGACTTTTCGCGAAGCCGACGGCCTACTAGGATATTACTGTACTCCGGTCGGGTACCAGTGCCCCTAGACGAGTAGCTGTCCAGAGACCCGACTCGCCTAGCATTTATTAAGTAACCCCGAGACACAGATGACCAATCAGCTAGGTATGTCATGCATCAGTGTTTTATTTACTTTTATCCTCTGGAATACTTCGAGCACTGCATTTTAATACAGCATTTTACAGTATTTATTAAATGTAATTCAGGCGTACTATGGGGTATACAACCTCGCAAGTGTAATAAGTTAATCCACTATGTATGTGAAATTATTAGTAAGTTCAATATCAGCCAACTCTCTAGCACGACGGAGGACTTCAGGGACCCAGGGCAGTCGGCCACACAACTCTCATCACTAATTCTACCCGCTGAGTTATGGTGCTAGGCAATTCCAACAGTTTTTTTCCCCAGCCTGGTAAATCTGGCAGGTTTGGGGACACAATTCAGCATCCCTGGAACCCCTCATGTTCAAAATGGCTTTTCCAACTAGTGGGTCTATTTCAAGTCCAAGATTTTCGTCAAGCCATCTTCCTAATGTAAATGGCTTTCCCAAGTTTTGAGGCTACTCTGCAAGCCATCTCCATGCCCTTAATGTCTTTCACGACATTTGGGGCCACCCATCAACAATACCAACAAAAAAACGTGAGTACAAGTGTTGCGAACCAAAACAGTTTAAAGTATTATGTTCGAGTGTACATGTTTTCTCGAGCTCATTATTTGTGCCATTTAGTGTACTTGTGCCCTTTTTTCACATAACCAGGTATTATTAATGTACTTCGTGGTCATTTAAATTCCAGTAAAATCATAAAACATGACTCATAATGTACCAATAAACTGTGTCTACATGTAATTATCACGTATCAGAGTAAATTTTGTCTTAATCGCAATGTACATTTTTGTTTTGTTTGTGGATACACATCACATAAAAATTCATAGCAACTGTTGTTTTGGACCTCACACAAAATTTTAAGGGTAATTTGTACATTTAGAGTTTTTTCATGTGAAAGTACTTTGCCAAAAAGGAACTCATGTTCAAAAGACTTCAGCGGAAATTTTATCAAAAAACAATTCTGGACCTCAAACATAAGTTTTCAATTTGGGACATGCACAACATTTTGAGGCTGTGCCAGACAAATGGAGTATCCCCGATCGCCGATATTTTGAGGCTTTGCCGGACAAAGGGAGTAACCCGATCGCCGTCATTTTAGACACCAGTCAAGCTAGACAAACAAGAGCTACCCCCTCCCACATTCGAGCATGAGTGGGCGACATGACGAACTACCACCCAAGCGCACCACCTCCCCAAACGCAGGTGTGAAGGGAGGCATGTCAACAGCTATCGCGACAACAGCTGTCACATATATAGCCTATGCACCGAACCACATGGCCGAGCCAGAACTTGAGCTATGTAACCCGAACTGGTGCACCAATAATGGAACATAGCAAACATTATGCTTGAAATGTGTGCAGTCCTTGCTTTGGTCCAATCTATTCCAGGACACAAGGTGCCCTTGTCGTGAGCCAGACAATGTGAAGTGTCTCATGGAAGACATTCGCCAGGCCAACCGCATATGTATCGGACGGGCATGGAGCTGCATTTCTGACAGCACGAGGGTGCAATTGTGTGTGTACTGCAACAGTCCACATGCGGTCCGAGGCAACGTTGGCCCTGTCACAAGTCGCATGTGCAGGTTTACACACTCGTCACCACAAGAACTCTTGTTACAACCAACCTTTCAACATTTTCACAATCAATGTTGTGCCAAAGAAATCACGTGTGCAGGCATCGGAGACGGGGCAATTTTGTGCATTAACTTCACCAAGGTTTACCATGCCGAGTGCCTCACCGAAAATGAACATTCTTCAGCCAACTATAATGGGAAAATCTTGTGCGTGGAGTGTACACAATCATTATTACCAGTTTCTAGAGCCCTCACCGACTTCACCATGGGAGGTGACCTATCACTGCGCCATTTCTGCGAGGACTTGTACCAACATAGTAGCTCATAAACAGTAGCATGCGAGGAGTGTGAATAAAATACCCACTGGCAGTGCGTGACAGCAAGACATGGTGAACGTGGTAGCCAGAATATTCCGATGTGTGCTGTGCACCCTAGTGCCACAGCTGACAGCACCATGCCCACCAACATGTGCTTACACAGCTAGCAACTTCAGTAGTCCGTTGGCTCACTCCATGTGCCTGACAAAAGCTGCAGCACCAACTTGTAGCTGTACATCACAACTGCAGCCGCACTACTGAGAGTGTCAATACGAACAACAACAGTGGAGAAGGACATCACTCCAGCCTACTTCCAGTCACTGACCACCTTCTCTGGGCTGACTACTGAGAACGTGCAGCCGTTCCTGAGAGACTGCACAAGAAGTTTAACAAGGTATGGTGTGTGTGAACAAGAGTGGCCAAATTGTGTAGGTGGTACGCTTATGGGTGATGCATGTATTTGGTTACACACAATAAATTACTATGTTATGCAGTGGAAGGAGTTTTGGAACATGTTTCAGTTCCACTTTACAAAACCTACTCCTCCCTGCAAGCACAATGTCGCGCTGTTCTTTAAGTGCAAAATCATGACGAGATAATAACTTCTTTCACCACTTGCAAAATTAACCTCGTCAAACATTTTCACCTACAAATGCGAGAGACTGAAATTCTAGAGTTAATAGCAGCCACAGTGCCACAAGAAAATAGACTCGCTCTAGCACTCCTAATCCATAGTAACGTTAAAGCTTTTATGCGATCAAACACATTATTAGATCACGCCAGTAGGGAATAGGAAATACCTTGATGTGAATGGTATGGGTTTCTCCCACTCTACACACATGACCCAGAGCAGGGTAACAGGGTCGTACAGCCATCACGTGTTCAATGCACAGCCAGGGAAGTCAACCCCAGCTCACAGTGATCCTGAGCACACCTGTGCAGTCACGGGCCCAACCATTACAGGCGAGGCTGCAGCGAGAGGCTGCACTGGTAAGGGGCTCCCTTTCCCATGTCGTTATTGCGAGGTACGGCATTTTTACGGGCACAGTGAATGTCCAAAGTGAAATGTTAAGGGAAAAAACACCAAAAACTATACCCCGCCGACAGAAAACAGCTCGTAATGGTAGGACAACTGGATGCTCACTACCCCCATACCACAAACTCGAACTCGACATCAACACCTCAAAAGAGCGTGCTACAGCAAATCACTAAGGAAAGTCATGAATTGACCAGAATAGCAGTTACTTTGAACAATAAGCCATTCTATGACTTAGTTGACACAGCAGCTTCACACAACTTTGTGCATAGTGGATTTGTTTATGTGAGTAAACTGAAGCCGACAACTTAGGTATTACAACTCACCATACTGTAGCACATGGGGTAAACCATGGGGGAGACAATAATAACTGTCCTTATAAGCAATGTGGAAACACTAACCACAGCCATTGTGTCAGCTGACCTGCAGGTGGAAGACATACTTTTAATTCCCTGGCTCACACAACAAAACACAATTGTAGAGCCAGCAGCCTGCAGTATTTATTTCGGCCAGAAGGAAAGACGACCCATATATGACCTCGACCCACGACCCACAAGTTGCGCACCCGACAGCCATCTGGAAAAACTGGACCATGCGGTATCACCAGAGTTTAAAAAAACTGTACAGAAACTACTGCATGATAGTCGCGACATATTTGTGGTAGACGACCCATTACATCGCACCATGGTATAAGAACATGCAATAGCATTAGGGCACAAACGGCCACTCTATGCATGTCCACACAGCTATCAAGCAAGTCAGTGCACAATAATCGAGAAGTGCATCAAATAAATGCTCGCAGAGGACATGATACAAATCCACCCACACCCACTATAACAGTGCAATCACAATGGCACAAGTACAGTACATGGTTTTTTTGCATAGATTTCAGGTCCCTCAATCTGATAACCAAAAGTGTTCCACCTACCTATATCATATATCAGTGTGAAAGATGCGTTATACACACTTGGCAAAGCAAAAATTATGACATTGGGCCTCCGCAGTGGGCACTGGCATGTACAAGTTAAACCAGAAAACCTGCACAAAACTGCTTTTGCTGCACCAGACGGGCAAAGATTCCAATTTGCCTATCGGGCTTACAGTTGCACCAGTAACATTTCAAGCTATGATCGCCTGGGTACTTGACAGGTACATAGGTTACTTTGCCCTCACATACCTGGAGGATGTAGTAAAATGGGTGAAGACATGGGAGGACCACATCAAACATTTGTCGTTAGTGTTAGAACACCTAGCAATAAACAAGTTGACCTGTGTAAACAGAAAGTACCATATTAGAAAACCATGCATACAGTTTCTGGGTCATCTGGTAGACGAACATGGCAACCGACCAACTCCTGAGCAGCTGTCACTCATTCACAACTTCGAGGTGCCGTGCACATGCAAGCAATCAACAACACGAATTCTTTGGGGTTGTTTACTGGCTGCGAGGAAATATCTGTGACAGACATACTCTCTTTCAATCGGAAATATCAGTGGATCACAGAGCTCGATGCATGCATCACTGAACTAAAGGACAGGTTCCACCAATGCACCACACTGGCCCACCATGAGCCAAGTAAACACTTGTATTTACAAACAGATGCGAGTGAAAAGGAATTGGGCGCAGTGCTGTTCGAACTCGGGGAAAACCAAGAGCGACACATCATAGAGTACATTAGTGCCAAATTTGAGGCAACCGAAAACAGATATAACTTGAACGAACATGAGAGTTGAGTGTTAATGTGGGCCATCAATAGATACAGAGCTTACCTTGAATATCATTGAGCACAAACAATCAGTATTTACTGTAGTTCCACCCAATGAAGGAAGCCAGTAGTAAACTGGTACGATGGACACTGCTTCTACAGTAGTACGACTTAAAAGTGCAACATGTTCCCATGGCCAAACAAGTTATTATGCACGCCTGGCGAAACAGTATTGGTGGACGAATATGAGTGGAACGACCTCTTGCCCCCTAATGCAGTCACCGAAGGACTTTTGGCGAGGGCATAGCGAGCTGTACTAACATAGAGACAGAGACAGGAGTCGAACTCCTCATAGAAAGATGCACATTGCGACCTGACTGCGGCAACCAGAAATACAATTGTGCCTCTACATGCCACAGGAGACACCAGACTAAGTATTACTTCATGTGTGTAGTATTAAGTTTTCAGGCCACCCTAGATCATCACAGACTACAAGAAATGCACAAAAGCATATCCATTGGTCATGGGTCAAAACAGACGTGCGCAAGTACGTACAGGAGTGCATCACATGCAATCACATCGAGTCGCAGAGCGGATGTGGTAACACAACAGTCGCGGGTGCCTAATGAGTCTTTTGAGACCATCTCATCAGACCTAATGCGCTCTTACCTATTAACCCCAACCAGGAAACATTTCATTCTGGTGGTAAGTGATTCCTTCTCTAAGTAGACAGAAGCTTACCTGGTCTCGAGCGAATGTGCATGCAACATCGCGTGTGAGCTACAAATAAAATTCTACATCCACTGGGATTACCCCATAATGTTACTTACAGATAATAGGACACAATTCACAGGGATACAGTGGTGTGACTGTTATACTCAGTGGGGAGTAGCAAATCACACAATGGCTGTTTACCATCTGTGGGCCAATCTGATTTAATGGCGCAATCAAGATCTCAATACCCTGTTGCGCCTGCAGGTTGGCAGAAATCATACAACATGGGCCTGCCAGCAGCCCTCTTCACCATTTTACCGCATATGAACTTACCAAATGGCCAGTCACTTGCCACCATACTTCAAGGCAGAGAGTTACTACTACCTGAAGAATTCGCTGGATGGCGCAGGGAGAGCATGGGCAAAGCGGAGGATGGTGCAGCCCAGCAGCAAAGTTAGGAATCAGACCTGAACACAGCCTGTGGGGACCAAGCCCGCTATATTGTACAATGGGTCCTGTCCACCAAGTGCACACCATGTAGGCTAACACCCTGATAGTTTGTATATGTCAGTGAACACCACCTTTCCAGGGGTGTGAAGAAATATTGTGCAGTATTTGCCACAAAATCGAGCAGGATGCATACAATAATCAAACCACTCAGGTACACCACCTACCTGGTAAATGTAAGCAGCAGGAAGAGGATCGCCATTCAACACGATGACCTCAACCTGGGAATAGCAAAGGCCAATGCCATGACGTCCAATGCTGCGACACCTAGACAAGAGGGCGCACAAACTGACCCAAGACCTGCAACACTAGCTGCCTCTGGGAAGCCCAGTCCCGAGAGTGATGGGAGCGCCCTCTGGCAACTCTTTCCACCTGCGATGCCCAGTATTACGTTGCCCACAAGGGAAACAGTGGAAATACAGGACCCCAGCGGAAGGTCACACATGTGAAGAAACAGCAGCAATGCAGCAATTACACCTGCAAGCCTGACCTGATCTGAGTGTAGCATCACAATGGCCAGTATCTTGGCACCCACCGCCAGAGACTTCGCCGATGGGTCAGCTTACTACATGGCTATGCCGCTGCATCTTTAAGGGTGCACGCACCAGCTGACATTATATCATGGGATAACCGGCAAAGCGAGGTGGGGAGCGTATCAGGTCTTGACAGCATGGCAGCAGGACACCCTCCTCCACCTCGTCACCGCCACCAATATGTCGGTATCCACAAGCCAGCAGCAGTTGCAGCAGCAGCAGCAGGGAGAATGAAACTGTGGAGGAGGGAGACATTACCCCTCTCTGCCGCTCCAAGTGGACTTGCCACCAGCACTGCCCATCTAACGCAGCCTGCAGTGGGGATGCCTCGTGTCACTGCATGCGTGCCGTGGCACACCAGCACAGTTATTGTAATGACTCTATGCCAACAGCAGCCAGCACCTCATCGCGTATATGCGAGCCTTATCAGTTAAGGCCACATAACTTGATCAAGCCACCAACCACCTGTTGCACCTGATGGCATAATGGGCTTGGGGGCGGGGGGGTGTGGAATGATCAAGTGGTCTCTGAGGAGGGAGTGTTTGACGTGAACCATGCATCCACATGGGCTATTTCGCCCACTTGTACCTCTGCAGTTATTTGCAACACCTAGCCGACACTGGATCGAACCGAACATCAGGCTGCGAGTGCATTGTGTAACTAAACAGGAATGGAATTTTCACAGCCTCACTAACAGGTACTACATGACTCAAGTAGTTGTCTTGTTTTATATATCTCAAGAAGTAACTTTTGGGATAAATTTGTAACCATTCCAACACAGTGTCCTCCAGAAAGCCACAGCTGTCAGGCATACCAGCAATTTGGGGGAATGTTGGCACAGCTTGTGCAACATTTCCCGATGTCTCTCTTCACCATGTAATGTCGACTTGCCTGCTGGCCAAAGCAACAGTGCTATGTGGCCTCAATTGCCTTCATTCAGTAGGGTATAATATTCCCAAATTGTTCCCAGTGTTCATTTCACCAGAATTAGCAAAGGTAATTAAATTTCTTTCACAAAACCTAAATTGAGCATGGCTACCCACACCCCTTTTCCAGGATGGGATCATCGAACTCTCCAAGTTGGGACAAATTAGACTCACACAAGAGTGAATTTCAAAGGCCTAAACCAGAAATGAAATACAATTACTAAAACAGATATTTAAATCATTTTTAAAGGTTTAATTAAATGTCGCAATCCTGAGAGTGCAAACATGTTGTGGTTCCAGAACACTGCCTATCAAGGACTAATAATTCCTAATATCATTTTCAACTGCAGAGAACATTTCCTATGGTGTCACAGTCACGGGCACATTAAACATTCAATCACGGGGATGTCACCAAAAAATTTGTATTCTATTCATTGTATTTTTCAGTGTATTTGTTAGCATTAAGAAAGTTCATGTATATTTTCAAGTAAATGTTGGCGGCAGCTTCTAGTAGAAGCCGCCACAGTGAAATGTAGCCTGACTTCAGCACTCGGGCCAGCCCACAGAATGGGAGTGTCGCTACACAGGAAGCCCCTCGGCACCATCAACCTTGGCTGCAACCATTTAGTTTTACAATAGTACTTTAATTTTACTGCAACATTTTCTAATTCAGTGCCGAGGTGAGGACTGTCTGCATCCTCTGTCTTTTCTCAGGGATTTAATACATACCGCGTATCACATTAATTTTTCAATTGCTAAGGCCATTTTTGCCATAAAGGTTTCTGGAAGACCAGAATTCTATGTCCATTTAAATTAGACATAGAAGCTTCTCTGTTTATATAATACGAGCAAGTAAGTAATAGTCTCAGTTGATCAGGGGAGGACTGCACAGAGACGGTGAACCTTCGTCCTGCCTTTCAACCAAGACAGGGGCAAGTTGAAGTGATGTGCCCGGTGAAAGCTTTCGGTGAGCAGATGAGGTGTCTAAAATTATCCTTAGATAAATGCAAATGAAAGGGGAGGGAAAAACTAAATCACTTTTATTTGTTGCATGAGTATGCTTTACATTGCACTCACAAAAATTGAGTGGAACCGGCATTTACTCTTGCTGGGAGCCGATGCTGTGAAATGTGCCATGCACTTTGAAAATTAAGGTGCATTACATTGCAATTAACACTGATGGTAGGCCCCTCAGCGCTTAATAAAGAAAAGGGTCCAGCAGGGCAAGCATGTTTGTAATTTTGGCCCGTCACACTCGCGACATGTCTTTGTTGTGACACTTCATGTGAAAAAGTGAGCATGGATTGAATTTAAGCACGTCTTTGGGCGTTATAACTACGGCGCACCCATCATTCGGGTGGCGCCATATATTAACTGTCGAGACTATTCAACCCGCTGTGCGACAGACAAGATGGCTGACCTGAAATAAAGAAAAAAATTAATATATATCCATATATGGGAAAATTAAGGGTTATATAAAAAGTGGGGAGTGGGTTGTCGCGTGTAATTTTAGGTTTTTAGAGTTCAAATTTCCGTGTGACCAAATTTCTTTAAGTAATTTTATATGCTAATTTATTGCTGTTTATAATTGATGTTTTTGACAGAAAATGTTTATTTCTAGAATATCTCTGTCTAAATAAATCGAACCAAAGCTAAGTAGACTAAAAACCACAGCCAGCTGATTGCACTATGCAGTTACTTGTATACTATTGATTTTTCTACCAAGAAATTTTAGAAATAAACGTATTCCGACAATAACATAAATTATAAACAATATTAATGTATTGCATACAATAGCTTCAAAAAATGTTGTCACTGCCTTTGATTAAACGTAAATAAGCTTATCACATTGGCGAATTAAATATTGTTTTGGTTTAATGTACCCAAATAATTACGATATATAAACATATTTCCGATAGTTTACTATTTATATGGTGCAATTTATCGTAATTTAGAACAGAAAAGATTCGGAGGGGAGCAGGATTGAACTTATACACCCTTCCACCCAAGACCGATGCCTTACCAATTGTGCTAACTTGCCATATTGAAAAAATGGAAGGAAAATATATAACTTATTATTACGCCTCGAAATCGTAAAAATTAATTTGTATTCCCTTAATTTTGGTTTAATGGGTACCGTTACGACTGTTACAATGAATAGTATATATGAGTGCATGCTCCTCACCACATTACATGCGGTTTAAACTTTTAAACAGAGCGCTGTACAAACAAAAAAGGCGTAAAAACGGAATGAAATGCAGAGTTTTTAAAGTATCTCGTAAAATTTCGTTTTGAAAGACGAAACGCATCTTACAAAATATTTCGTACTGATTTTATCAGTTGTCATTTTACTTGGGGAAAAAAAAAAAAAAAAAAAACCTTAATGCACTTTGTTAACTGCATTGTTTATTTTCAAAATTATTAGAGACGGAGCAAGTTGCAAGAGATGCAGACTGAAGTGACTGTTGTATCAGTCAGATACTTTTCACCGATTGAAAGAGTAAAATTTTCACTGATTCATATTTAGAGTGTAGATACATTAATACTTGCACTGTGGGCATTGATGATTCGCTGGAGGAAAAATCTAAACTACAACACATAACAATGTTATCGATTTCGTTTGTTTATTTTTGGCGCGCGGTTTGTATTGGCTGAAAATTGCTGACTGGTTATCAAACTTCTGAAAAACCACATGCTTGTTAAGTTATCAATACCAACATCTATATATTTGCACTTCCGAGCCGTCATAGTCACGATGCTTTAGTTAACAACTGGAGAGAATGACTACACGATCCGTGCTCGCATTTTTGTATGGCTGTCCCCACATTGCCGTCGTCCGTATGCCACATCAGAACTGTGACAGTGTCTTGCAAAATAACCATGCTTGTGCTGCAGTTGTTACATGTCATTGACACAATAATGAATGCACTTCAAATCTAATAATGCTGAAGTGGGATACCTGGAGTGTTACTCCCATGCAGCAGCTTACTTCGATTGCTTAAATAAGACTGCCAGAGCGCCCGCGGCCCGCTCGAAGTATGGCCGTAGGTTTCCTCTGAAAACTCTATAGCGCTTTTCACAGAAAACACAAACATGCTTATGGGTACATATGGGACAGGTTAAAATTGAGATAAGTATGCTTACAAGTACGCATACAGTGTCTCTCCACCCTGGCCCAATTCTCTACAAAAAGATAGTTTTCACCCGTCGGCCATAGTAAATATAGATCGCACATGTGCTGAAATGAATTTCAGGAAATATTGACCAAATACTCTGAAAAACTTTCTTTGATACTTATGAGCACTTACAATTATGTGTTGTCCACGTTGATGGAGTTTCGGCTCGTAGTAGTATAAATCCCGCACAAATAATTGTTCTTTGTCGGACATACACCGGCCATGTCAATGTCCCCGTATAAACTGGCAAAGCACGGGGCATCTGGCGGGAGTTGACGCATACTACCACCAGGTGTCAGCAGTGTTTCTTCTTTGGCGCATGGTGGAAGACACGCACCCGGCCTGCACAATTTTGAATGGCTAAGTTTCAAATGTATGGACATGACATCATAGATAATGCACTGGACTACTCTTTAATGTTGTTGATTTCTGGGTACCCCGATAGGGAGAGATTGAGTGACTGGTTTTTTTTCGACACTGGCTCGCTATTGGTGGTGATTGTACCTATCCCCATAGCGAGGCAATGCTCGATTTCTGTATATAAGCAATGTTAAAACCTGGTATCGGGTCTGATGCTTAGTTGCGAGGGAAGTCTCCCCAGATAACAGGTCAAGTAATTTAAGTCACAATAAAAATGCTAAGTCTTTAAGGACATGCAAGAATGTCATCAAGATGCTGTAATTTTAATTTCAAGTCAGGATAATTTTTGGATAATATGAGCAGGCTAAGTACTTTCTCCACATAATAATAAGAATCGCTTCAATTTTTCTAAGAAATATGAGAGAAGAACCCTTAATTTTTTTTTTAATTTTCCTTGAATGTCGTCAGTTCTTTTTTTTTGGGCTGATCGAATTTATACTCATTAATAATCTGGGTTCACACACTGTTTGGAAAACTTAATTGGCCTATGCGAACTCCTAAAAGCCAGAGATTCTGCTCTGTATTAATTTGAAAATAGTGGTGGATTTATAATTTTGAAAAGTGACTGGCATGTTTGAAGTAAAATAAAGTTAAGCGTCTTACACAATAGAAAACTTTAGCATTTGACTTTACGTTACCTTTCCTCTGACGTAACCACCAATACACAATAAAATTTCGTAAAGTCAGAGTTAAGACATTTGAACATTGGTTCTGCGAGCCTTGTACGAATATGCGTCATGTTATGCAAATAATTATATTATCCAGGAATGCCATTTACTTACTGTTTTTAAAAAATGGGCTAAAATTCACATTAAAAGTATATTTTAAAACAAAATACTCTTTTGTTTACTTTATTCAATACGTCAAATTATATATTTCTTCTTCACATTATACTTGTTTGCCATTTATTTAATTGAAGGCGCTCTTATGTTTAATATACCAAGATCAAAATGCCCAAAATGGCTGTTAAATTTTCTAAATTTGTAACTTCTCGATATCGTCAAGTCAAGAGTGCTTGAGTTTACGTTTGACTGTTCCATTGTTTCAAACTCAATAAGAAACAAGATACCGGAAAGAAAACTTAACTGTTAATTTTTTCAATTGTGTAAGAGCCTTTTCCTTTAAACTACCCGTTAATGGCCATGAAGGGACTCAAGTGGCCAGGAGAATATAAATGTAGCACTAAGCCATAAATAAATTTTAGAAATACCGCACGATTTATATTTACGTTTTTAATAATTTTATATGAATTTAAATTGTGAAATCCTTTTGGCTCAATACTTGTGTTATACTATATGGGTAATCTTTGTAAATGTTTTAAATTTTTTTTGTGAGAAAAAGCTCATGATAAAAATATATTTGAAGAGTCCGTGTGTAACAAGATATAATTGAAATTTCATTGTAAACGATTCGTTTGCTTAAAAAATCGAAAAGAAAAAATATTAAAAGTGTCCGTGTGGGGCAAAATATTTGTATAGAAATAGTATTGTATACTATTTGTTTGTTCAACAATTTGAAAATGGAATATTGTTTTGGACTTTTTGGGTCTGTGTAAAGATAAAAAGAAATAAAAAATATCAAGAAATATTAAAAGAATTAAGATCATATTTATCTTTCTATTTGGTAGTGTATTGTTGATCTTATGAAATCTAATGCAGTTTTTGGATGTATATTTTCAGCTTCATTGTCAATGATTGTAATACTCTATGACTCTTTCCTTTATCTCATTTCTTTTACACATACCGGGTTTTTAAGTATTTTTCTTTTTAGAAATTTAATTTATGAGATGTTCTGTGTTATCGAGGTCTCCGCAGGCAGACAACACGTTCCCACCAATGGCTGAATTTCCATCTGAAGTTACCTCTTGGAGGAAATCAATCAAATGGCCGATGTGAGATACGTGATCTGGGTCCCCGGAAAAAGCAAAGATGTTGTTCCTAGTGGCCCACACCAATATACTCTGTGGTGTTCTTCTCGCCCCGGCATGAACTAAGGCAATAGTTGACAGCAGCATTTCAAATGGTCAGGGAGATAGACGTGAATACTGTGTTCATGACTAATATCCCCCTCTACGAAGAGCCATTTGACCCCTCAGAACCCCATGTGCTCCATCCCGCTCATAGTAGGTGGCAACGTCGTAGGTTATAAGACCCACACTGCTGCATGTTGTCATATGCTGCTGGCTGCTATGACTGTTTCTCATGTCGAATTGTGGCATGCATGTGTAGGCGGGGGTGTACCCACAGCAGCCAATGCATGCAGTGCTGGCCAAATAGCAAAACTGGTTGGATCTGTGAGCCGGTGGTCGACTTCCTCCTTGCTGAAGCCTCGTCTCCACTGTTGGTGATCCTGATGCTACTACTAATCCTTATGCTCTGGCTGCTCCTATTGATGCCTTCGATGCACATACTGATCCCAATGCCTCTGCTACTTTGCTTCTGTTGCTGGACTCTGGATGATGACAAGGTGGAGGAAGTGGTGGCCCTGATGAAGGGACAATGCAATCCGATTACACTCCATCACTTTAACCTCCATCCCCCGATAGGTGCTTCTACTGCCGAGTTCGTTGGTTTTGACATCACGGCACAAAGTGGAATGGCATAACCACACAAGGCGACTGGTGCTACAAATAAAGTTGAGCTGGAAAAGAATCAGTGTTTCATCATGACACCTCGTGGCTCGCCGCCGCCAGCATCGCGATGTCAGGCATCGAGATGCCACTTTCGGGCACTTGTACCGTCGGAGCACAATCCACCTCGCACACCGACGTCGACATCACCACCAGCGAACATCATAACGAAGTTGCACCATGTGCGACCACAGCTGAGACTCCCGATGCGGACACATCTAAATGAGCTAAATAAGGGATATCAGCCAGCTGCATTGACGGCTATTCATGATGTCACAGAAGACGAGCCGGGTGGGCCACCTGAGAACGGCCTGGCTCGTCAGATGAGACTCGCACCCGAGGACGTGTTACCATGGATACGCCTTTCATCATCGGGATCAGCAGCGCCTGGGTTGGGCCCATCAAAACATATTGAGATGCTCAGCATCCTAACATTTGCCGCCTATATCAAAACAACTATAGAAGCAATAGTGACGAGTCGGAGACCAATTGCTCCCCTCCTCACATTGCCAAGAAGGCTTGTTATGCCAGATGTGCCACGTGCACAATGTATGGGTGCACTAATTGCAGTCGTCATGCCGCCTCGAGAGATAGAGTGTATGACCAGTGCCACGTGTTCACTCCTAGGCCGTTCCCCACATCGCCAGCTATACTGTCATTCATCCACCTCCATGCCCCGTGAGAATAGCATAGTGGCGATTAGCCAGCATTTTAGGTGCACACATGATTGTGCATCAGTGCAGTACAGGGTTTATATTTGTGAAAAGTTTTTTACTTTTAATATGGCCTTTTAAATTTATATTAATGTACAGTGTTTTAATATTTTATTTTAAGTGCAGTGTTTTGCTGTGTTCCCATGTTTTTTATCTGCGAGTGCATAAAATGAATTGTTTACATAACTCACCTTGGTTCCAAATATGTTGTTATACCAGTGTGTTGTACATTTGTCGAAGGGCATTGTACTGCAATTTATTTTTGAGAGCGTTACTGTGCAATCTAGAGGTACGGTAATGTTTTGAAGTGCCATGCGCAGATGTGTGATTGAGTAGCGAATACCTCACACTGATATTGAAGACAGGGCATTGTGTATTAAAATAAGGTTAATTTTTAGCGTAAATATGTTTAGTTATAAAAATACACAAAATGCAATAATCTATTTTTCATTCGTAACAGCCAGTAATGCCCTGTAGTGGACGGCAGCATATTTAGTATTATTGTTTTCATGTCGAGGTTAGAATGAGTGCCGCAAGCTGCAATAATTAACCAGCGACTACATGGTGAGCTAACCTCACTATCCATTAAAACATAATGAATTGGTGTTAATGTTAATTTTAAAAGTCATATGTAATAAAGCTTGCGTAATTTTAAGATTCCATTATCTGGTCTGGTGTTTTATCTAGCGGAGGTGGTGTGGTAGAAGCGTCTGTCCCCTTCTCCCCTGCTTCTTTCTGGTAGGTTATTAGGGCAGTGAAATACCTCTTTAGGGCAGTAGCGACACGGATAACAAGGTGGCTGTTTCTGGTCCCAACCACTCCCTTGGTTTCCCGCACTGTCAGCTGCACCCTCACCTCCATTTTCATTTCACTCGCAGTTTTCGCCTTTCCTTGCTTATCTGCCTGAAAATTTGTTTGGTATTGTACGAAAAATTTTGAACTTTTGTATTTTTACCAGTGTTTTGTCCGTCTCTGTCCCGTTGCTCTTCATGCCATCACTCTGTACTCGAGTTGCGATGCAGTTGTTCGCAGTTGCACTCCAGCATAATAGCAGCATGCATCAAGTCCTCTAATGTCGCTGTTTAGGAGCGGTATTAGAGTAACACGAAATTCCGGCCTCGTGGTTTCTGCTACCACTTTGAACACATTTGTTCAGGAAGGCGTGGTTGAAATCGGCGAATGAGATGGGTCTTCCTGGTAATGAAGGTGGTTAACAATTCGCGCAGTTGCTGTTCATAAAGTGCCATTGTGCTCTGTGCCTGTAATGAACTGAACACTCCTTGAAATCGGATGTGAAAAGCATTGCAGAAGTCATCTCATTGTAATCCATAGTGACTTAGCGAATGCCACCCAGAGTGTGCTTCCCAGTAGAGTTGTAATCCGATACACCTGGCCCATTCCTCCTGACTTGTGCTTTATCTTGTCGGACTGACAGTGGAGTCCTCCAAGAAGGTGGTCCTTGCTTCCTCCACAATGGTGGCGGGTCCCCACTTTTCATGTGCTGCCCACATGGATCACTTTTTGGCATATTGTAGATGTCCAGAAGGCTGTTTTTGGTCCCATTGACTCGTTTCGCCATCCTCTCATTGTGGGCAGGCAGGAAATCCAGTTAGGATAGCTTAGGATAAAGTAATTTTGCTGGGAAAATTTTGGACATTTTGGTAAACTTTTGGCGTGTTTGCTTTTTGGACAGGAATTTGGCCACACAGGAGGGTGACAATTTGACGGTGTCTGGTTGGGTTAAATGGTGTCAAAGAACATTTTTTAATGCAGTGTAGTTTATGTTTTGTGGCTGGTTTACCTGGTAGGCACCAGAATCGCTCAAGGCAGTGTCGATGATGATGATGATACTGAAGCTTGGAGACTCTTGGTGATCTCAGGGTGCTGCAGGCCGAGTCACCAGGTACAAATATCCCATTGTGCTTGTTGCAGTTCTCATGCTATGTGTTTTCTCCCAGTTGAATTGTGGTTTGTTAAACGAGGGACTCTCCAGGCGATCCTTGCACCTTATGGTCGCTTTTGCAAATTATTGCATGGTTGAAATAACACTAAGATTTTATTCTCTCTATGCTGTGGATTACACTTTGGATTATTGGCTACCCACACGACCATTATATCACTGATTGCAGCACTTAATACACATAAAATTACCCTGAAAAATTACATAAAGGCACTCTCAAATAATTGGGAGGTTTTCAAGGGCCCGTACCCTGAAATGTCTTGCAGCGACCAAATTACGAACACACCCTCAGTTCGATGTTGTATCTAATTTGGCACTGAATTTAAACATTCCCTTGCAAAACAGATGAACATGTGTGAGCCAAGCTTTAACCATTGGTGGGGGTTACTCTGCAAAATACTCTTAAGCTAACATGGGTTTAAGGTAATTACTGAAACTTCTCCATGCAATGCTAAATCTGGGGAAGGCGAAGGACGGTTTCCTAGGCGGAAAAAAGAAATGTTTCCTGAGTTATTAAAGTCTACTGTAGTTAAATATAGGTTCTAAACAGTTCTAGTAGCCCGGGTGTGGGAAACAGGGAACGTGGTCACACGCAACCGTCCCCTCTCGATGCTACATGCTTACTACTTCTATGCAGCCTGGTCGCTGGCTTTTGTGGGCGAGCATGTCACACGGTGCTACTCTCAGAATACTCAACATTGCAACTTTCTTACCTGCTACTTGCATGGAACATAACAATGTATATAATTATATACTCTAGCACTTGAACAGACTTACCATTGCTGGGATGAAATACGATTATATGGACAAACATACAGGAGGTGAAAACAAACATTGCATGATAAAAACACTTCGAAAGATACCAAGCACTGGGAAGGTTTTGTGGAATCGATGTCTTTATTAGACACATGATCCAATCTGGCATTGCATGTGTCAAAACTTTCTCAACAACTTTTCAGGCACTTTTTCCTTCTCTGTGTATCACTCCGCATATGGCACGGGCGTTCGAGATTCTGTGCTAGTTGCTGTAGCTTGCCTTACTATGTTGCACTTCACCTTGCACTCTGCCCACACTGCATACACACACACTCGCACTGATACACAAGGTAAAGTGTGGATGCTGGTTGTGGTGCTATCGAAGCGCTTGGCCTGACAAACAGGCCAGGGAGGGGACGAGCACACATCAAACACTCAATACAATTTCCCTTGCAAAGATGATATGAATTGAAAAAACACACACGAAAAAGAAATAAACAAAACATTGCAGAAAACACTGATAAGACACTAGGTGCTGAAAAGGCTTAAAGGAACATGGATATTTATTACACATGTAATGCCATTTTCCATTGCATGCCTGAAAAACCTTTAAAAAAATTTCATGCCCTTTTAATCTTAATGTATATTACTCCGCATGACAGAGTTCATGGCTGCTTAGCTGGGCCTGGATGCTCGAGATGCTGCACTAATTATGCTCTTATTTGCCCTACACTGTACTGCACTGCATTGTACTCAATCATGCACACTGCATACATCACATGCACACTCCCACACCAGCGAGTGCACCAATGTATAGCGTGGATGTTTGCTGCAGTGCCATTGGAGTGCTCGGTGTGACAGACAGGCTAGGAAGGGGGAGAGCACATGCCAGTTTTTTACACTCATGGTCCATCTTGGGACTCTGTTTAATTAATGGATAGTCTTCGCTTTACAGCTTGCGAGCTGATACATGCTGGCTTTGGTACAACGAATCACAAAGATTAGGTGGGTTTGCTGATAGTATCGAAGTGAAACTGAAGACGAGGAGGTAGGACCATGGGGGGGGGGGGGGGTGTCGGGCCGACTCGACCAGTCGTAGCGACGACAGTAAGGCTTCCTCCAATGCTCTGCCATCTGTGGAGACTGTCTCCATGTGATACTGTAGATTCAAGTTATTATATTCCCTTGATGCCTTAACTAGTAAGGGCTGTCGGCCTCCCCTACATGCCACTTACTACCAGAGGATTGTTATGGCCATCTTGCACCCTTTTATGATGTTACGAAAAATATTGGTGATGTGGGACTTGAGGCATACCCAGAAATAAAAGTTGGTAAAGTTCATTTAACCACACATTTTATTTCTTAAACCCTTGTAGGATACACATAAAATACACTTTCTCTGTTGGTATAGGAGAGCACGTAAACTGTAAAAATTACGCACATCCTACGTGAAACTTTAAGTGAAAATTAAAAATCCGGCCGAGTACAAAATGGACCGGACTGTAGTGCAATGCCCTCCCCGGGCGATGGAAAATAAGTTAAATTTCCAGAATAATAATTGCTTTTGAAAACTATATAATTGGTATACAAAGATGGTGATGTGCCCGGGAGGCAGTGATGGACGTCTACACTACTCTAGTACTGCTAGACTACTGAACATGGCAGCACAGGATGGCCGGCGCCAAGTGTGGCCATTCCTGTGTGACCCGGTGAAAAAATGGAAAATAGAATTGTGTGTTACATGAAATGAATGAAGGGCTTAAATGATTACTACAACACACTAGATGCTACAAAACAATTGTACATGATAATATATAAATTTCATATTAAAATGCTTAATTTCATAACCACATGACCCGTTAAAATAACAATAAAAATGTCAAATGTGATAGATCTAATAATTATGCATTGCTTTGATAAAACAAAAGAGGTTTGTTGTTGATAAGAGAAACTTCAAAGAGTAAATGGCTTATTCTTAAAATATATTATATTTAAATCAAATTCTTCAAGCTTTTGGTATTTCCATTGCCCTAATTTTATCAGGTTATGGGCCCAGTAATATTTAGTTATTGAGGAAGGTGTTTTTTTTATATGTGAAATACATCTTTTATTTTTGATGGAAGGATACCCAGTCGAAATTGTAAAAACCAAACAGAAATACGCAAGAAGAATTAACACAATGGAAGTTCAGGTAACAAAGCTGAAGGTAGAGGTCAACTGGAACATCTGGAAATTTAAAATTTTGGTAGCAGCAGAAGCAAAAGGCTTTTCAGATGTGTTGACGGGCGAGGTTAACAAGCCTAATGAAGAAGGTATGTCAAAAATATATTTTGAAGGGAAAGGATTCCAAGGCCAAGGAACTAATGGTCTTTAGTGTGGAGGAGGAAACTATTGTTCTTATTTTAAATTGCAAAACTTCTGCTGAAATGTTGAGTAAGCTCTTGTCCATGTACGAACAAAAGTCTGAAAGATCAATTCATTTGCTTTAAGAAAAATTCTTTAGATTTCAATATGCATTTTACTATGAATACTGTGAAAAACTAAAAACCTTTGGGGAAGAAATCTCAGACCGCCAAATTATTACAAAAATATTAATGTCCCTTCCCAGAGAATTCAGACATTTTGTGTCCTCATGGTAATCTGTTGATCCTGTCAAACAAACGCTAAATGAGTTGACTTCATGGCTTATTATAGAAGAATGTAGGCTGAAAGATGCATCTTGTTCACAAAATTAGGCTTTTGCAGCTTTTCAAAGGCATTGCACTATTTGCAATAAAAGGAATCGCACAACTGAAAAATATTTTAAAAATAAAACTAATGCAGCAAATACTAAAAAGATTCTGACTTGCCACTTTTGTAATAAGCCAAGCCACTTTAAAAAGGATTGTAATTTTTATTTGAACAAGACTATGGCTAGTGCAGGGACATCAGGAATGTCTGGAAGTACGAATACAATGGGTGGTAAGGTTTTCAAAAATGCTTTTGTTAGCATGGCCAGTGTCACTAATCAAGTAGACCTGATCAAAAATGATAAGTTTTACTTGGACAGTGGAGCCGATGAGCATATGTATCCTTACAAAGATTATTTTATAAATTTTAGAGATTGCTCAAAAGAAATTAAATTAAGAGATGGAAGATTACTGAAGGCATTAGGTGGTGTTGGTGTTGTTTGTCATGTAGCTGATAAAGAAATTCAGAGTGTGCTGAAAATGGTTCTTTTTGTTCTGGATTTGCAATTGAACCTCTACTCAGTTTCTCGCGCTTTGGCTAAAGGACATACATTAATAGCAGAGGGAAATGAGTGTAGGTTAATTAAAAATAATGAAGTAATGGCAGAAGCGAACTTGGGAGGAAAGTTGTTTGTTGCAAATTTGGATGTTCAGAAAATCGAGACGGCAGCAGTCAGTGTATCTAACTTAAAATCTCTTGAAATATGGTATGAGAAACTTGATCATCAAAATATCAAGCAAGTAAGAGATATTTTATCTAAACTAAACATTGAATTCTCTGTTAAGGACGAACCATTCTCATGTGATTCTTGTATCCATCGAGTGACTCAAAAACATTAGATGTTTGTGAGATTCTGCACACTGATCTCTGCGGCCCTTTTGAAACCATAACCTTCAGTGGATCAAAATATGTCCTTTTAGTGAAGAATGATTACCCTCATTTTAGATTTTTTTTTTTGTTAAATTCTGGCCTGGAATTCCTGATTTAATTCAAAGATACATCCAAATGGTAGGAAGGGGCACCGGAAAAAGAGTCAAGGCTGTGAGATCAGATAATGGGACAGAAATTTCAAATAAAGAAATGGAAAATTACTTTTCATATGTGGGAATCAGAAACCAGCATTAGTCTCCATATTTCCCGGAGAAGAATGGGCAAGCTGAAAGGGAAATAAGGACCTTAGAGGAAGCAGCAGGAACTATGCTAATAGAATCAGGACTGGACAAGTGTTTCTGGGCTGAGGCAGTGCATACAGCGGTTTACACAATTAACTTGACAGGTACAAGTTCAGTCAAAAGGAAAACCCCATATGAATTGTGGTTTAAGAAGACCATAAAATTTTATCATCTCGAATTTTTTGGATTAAGGGTTTTTGTACATATTCCTGACCAGAAGAGAAAAAAGTTAGATCCTTAAGGGATAGAAGGAAGATTTGTAGGTTATGAGATAGATTCCAAATCCTACAGGGTTTGTTTTCCTGATGAGAAGAAAGTAATAACAGTACAGAAATTAGTTTTTACTTTAGTAAAACCTAAAAACAATCGTAGAGTCAGAGGAGGGCTTACTCCAGAAGTGAAAACATTAGGGACAAAGTCAGAGGCGATTGAGAACAGTTCTGATAGAGGAAGTGAGGAGATTGTGGTTGAAGAAGCTGGAATGGACACAAAAATATTTGAAGGAACAAATGAAGAAAGAAGACAGGATCAAAGTGGGACTCGTATAACAGGAAACATTCTGGAGAGTTCAGAAACATTTAGTAACCTATGATTTCCGTCCAGAAGAAATCTCGTCACAGTATTATGAAAATGAGAAGATATAAGATCCTCCACAAAATTTTATATATCTAAGATCAAGAGAAAATATAACGAAGCCATCTAAATACAATGACTTTGAAACATGTCTCACAGTGTCTCAAGAAGGAAATTTTGAGCAAGTAGTTAAAGGGCCAAATCTGGAATGCAATAAAAGAAGAACTGGATGCGATAAAAAGAAATGGAACATGGGTTGAAGGAAGTCTACCAGAAGGAAAGAAAACAATTGGCACAAAGTGGGTTTTCAGAAAGAGCAGAAAGAAAAGAATATCGTATTGAAAGCCTGCCTTGTTGCTCATGGTTACCAACAAGATGAAGATTTTGATTTTAATGACATTTTTTCTCCAGTGGCAAAACTTCCAACACTAAGAATATTGCTAGCTATTGCTGTGAACAGGGACATGAATATCCATAAAATGGATGAGGAATGCCTTTTTGCATGGGGAAATTGAAGAAGAAATCTATGTCACGAAACTGGAAGGAATTGTCAAAGATGGAAAGGTTCTTTTAGTCAAGATAATCTATGGATTAAAAAGGTCCCCGAAAATTGGAACTCAAAATTAAAAATTTTATACTGAGGGAAGGATTTACGAGATCTAATGTAGATTATAGCTAATAAGCCAAGAACTACAGAGGGAAGTATATTTATATATTAGTTTGTGTTGATGATATCCTAATCCTTTGCCAAGATTTGCATTTTATTAAAACCTTAAAAGGAAAATTCAAATCTGCCTTTCATATGAAATATTATAAATATAAGATCAGTAATTTGGCACTAAATATTGTTCATGATATTTCAAAAGGAGAAATTGAAATTGATCAAGTTGGCTACTTGAAATCAGTTTTTGAAAGATTCGACATACAAGATTGCAGACCAACGTCAATCCCAATGGACCCAAATTTTAAAGGGATTGATTCTACTATGTCTGATGAAAGTTTGGGCAATGCATGCAGGAGTATCATTGGGTCATTAATGTATGCAGTTTTAGGAACCAGATCAGAGATTTGGCATTCTGTCTGAAATTTTGCTAGCAGATGCCAAAATCAGCTAAGTGTAAAGATCTTCTTACTTTTCTCAAACGAATTTTGAGCGTCAAAAGAACCATTAATTACAAGTTAGTGTTCAGCAAGAACTCTGGCGCACCTATTGTAGGTTTTGTTGATTCTGACCATGCAGGCGATCCCACAGACAGAAGGTTAATGACAGGTTTCCTGTTTAAAGTCCTGGGATGTATAATTTCATGGAACTCATTAAAGCAGAAGTGTTTCAGTTTGTCTTCTACAGAGGCAGAGTACATCGCGTTAAGCAGTGGAGTAAGTGGGACCTGCTGGATTAAAAATGTACTTGACATCGGTGTGAAGAAAAACTGTCGTATAATCATCAACAAAGATAACCAGGCTGCTATTTCTGTGGCTGTAAACCCAGATTCTCATCGACGAATGAAACATATAGACACCAGATTTAATTTTGTACGAGAAAAAATCGACAGTGAAGTGATTAATCTGAAATATGTTAACACTAACTACCAGATTGCTGACAGTTTAACTAAGGTAGTATCCAAGATTTATCTTGAAAGATTCTGTCGAGATGTAGGACTGAATGTAGGACAGAAATATAAAAACTTCTGTTTCTCGATTTCTGGAATTGATAATTTTTCACTGACAGGGAGTGTTAAAATAACAATGAAAAATGTCAAATACGATAGCTCTAATAATTATGTAATACTTTGATAAAACAAAAGAGATATGTTGTTGAACAGAAAAACTTCTCAGAGTAAATGGCTTAATCTTAAAAAATATTATATTTAAATGAAATTATCTAAGCTTTTATTTTTTCCATTGCCCTAATTTTATCAGTTGTCCTGGCTGTCCTGCAGTAAGCGACTTTTAACCTCAACCACATGGTTTTTACGTAAGTGCATGTGGCTCTGATTTGCAGCTTGTCTCACATTTACTTGTGACTGTATTTTGTTTGCATGTCTTTCTTTGTAATATGCCAGGTTACACAAAAACACTTAAATTGTCATTTGATGTAAACTTGAGAAAGGTTTATGTTTAGGACGGACATGTCCACTACCGCACCATCAGGGTTGGCCACGGTGATTTGGCCTGACTGGCCATTGGAGGTTATGTTTTCTTACAAGCTAACAAAACACTAAACAGGGCTACAATTAAACTCAAATCACTAATATTAACTTAAACACGGAAAATAATATATGGACTGTATTTGGCATATGATGCCAATGCAAACAATGATGCTACATTAATTACTGTTGACCTTGTAAACATCAAAAAACTACATGGGCACAAAAATAAATATAACACTCTTATTATTATTACTATTTACACACAAGATGACTGTGCACAAAACAGCACACACAAATCACTACCACTGTCAAACATAATAAAACCCTCTTATTTACCAAGTCATTCTCTGTGTACACTTTGTACACAGCACTTACCTTAACACAATAATAAACAATCACTTCAAATACATTTAATCATAACCCTTCGGTCTTCAATAAACACAACTGGTACATCACATATAACATAAACACAAAACATAAACAAACAAACTCACATGATCGCTGCGGTGCACACGCGACACCTGATGTCAACACTGAATAATAATTTTAAATAGCCATATATAAAAACACAAATTCACTAGGTGTTTCACTTCACAGCACTCGTCGAGGCTGCGATGCTGCGACAGCTGAATGTAAGGTTGGGGGAACGTGGAACATGTCAAAACGTAGGTTGATGGATCTTGCATAGGGACATTAGGTGTGCATATAGTTCGAAATTCAGATGGGATTTGGTGTGTAACAAATTAGGTTTGGTATTAATTTATTAGCTATGTGGTGCCCGTTAATGTTTCCTAAGTTTGCTTTTTTGAGTGATTTCAGCAATGTAAATTTTTGTAGCAAGTCGCCTGAAAAGTTGATGGCGAGGTGAAAAAGGACCGCATCGACTTGCCCACTTGTATCTATGTTTTCTGAGAACCGTTTTGGTGTTACGAACTGCCAAAAATAATACATTTTAAATAATTGTTTTAATAGTTTGTCCATATTGGTTTACATTTGCTGGGCTATGGTACGATTTTGCACCCAAACAAATGTACGAGTTTTTGTTAATATCATGTGTGATTTTATGCTAGCGAAATCTATAGTTTATACTATTTATCCTTTTTAAATGTTATATGTTAAATGTGCTGAAGTCTCAGAAACAGGTTTTGAAAAGTATAAGGCTTCATATAGAATGAATATAATAGCCTTAAATGTTTTAAACCTTGTGTGTGCTCTTGGCTATGATTGGCTCTTTGGAGTACCCGGGTAGCACTTTAAATGGTTTTCTTTTAAACTATTTTGCTCAGGGTGCATGTCATTGGAAAGTTATAAATCTTACAAACAGAGTTTTGTCAAAATAAATTGTTTTGAACCAGAAAGTTTTAATGATCTGGAATTCTATGTCACAGGGGTTTGTGCGGCATCTGCCATAAAGTTCTTTGTGGGGCACCTTATTTTAATCTGGTTCACTATGCTATACTGGGCTGTAATAACCTGAGCTGCACTGCTTGTACTAGTGGCACATGCATCACTTGTCGTACTGAGGAGCACACACATGGCAGAGTGAGGATGTTGGCTGCGCTGAAAAATCCTCGGGGGGGGGGGGGGGGGGGGGGTCAAACGATTTGTGGAGAGAGAAACACAGCACGCGTCACAGCTATAACAGTTGTGTTTGCAGGCGACAGGGTGAACTCTCTCGGGGTGACATTATGTAATACACGTCACAGGTTTGGATACTGCTACAAAAAATAGGCCTTACAAGGAGGGGAAATGCCTGATACAGAAGTACATCTTTGTGAACAGGTATGTGAGCCTCCTCTTGTATTCTAGATCCATACACTTACTGTACACACATTAGTAGTACTAGACTGTTTTAGCATGCCAGGCACTCATTTCTACAAGAACACAAAGAATTTACAAACCAAACAAATCACAAATACATAATTAAAATCTGATTTATACTCACAAATTAATATCAGCATAAATAAATGTAAGGGAACTACTTAAATGTATAGAACGCTAATGGAAACAAACTACTTGAATAAGAAGGTTGACTTAAACATGAAGGTGAACCATGCATAGTATAACAGGTTTTAGAGTATAGATGGGCATTACTTATCACAATAGTTATAAAAACCTGTTAAAACTTGGTAACACGTTACATAAATAACACGTTCCACAGTTTATACCATTATTTTTTGGAACTGCTTCGACGCCTGACTTATGAACATGCATAAAAGTTATTTTCTGGAACGCCTTGGCTTGAAACTGTGTGCATGCGGAAACGTTATTTTCTGGAACGTAGAGAAGCCGAAGTTCAGAGCAGTGTTCGACTTCCCGAAAGGTTGTGCTAATGTAACCCAATAAGCTGAAAAATGAAGTATCAGTATAAATAAGGGTCAATTTATTACTAATTAAATGCAGCAGCGTGCTTTTTAATATATTTAATGCGTTATTAAAGTTGGAAAACCACGATTTAAAAGTAAACTGTATTTTACGTGTAGAAGCGCATGCGTTACCATCTGTTGAGTTTCATGCTGGATTTTCCAGCCATTCACATGTGCCCATTCGCATCTATTAAAAAGTTTTACATTTCCAACTAATTTTCTGCTTTGAATCTGATGAAAAAACAAAGTTCATATGCTTACTATGCTAATAAACGACATATTATAAATAGTTACTGCAATATAAAGCAATAAAGTACTGTTTTTGACTTTTAAGTTAAATATAAACTTCTACGATTAGGTACATTTTGGGTGGCGCGCATCACAGCCATAAATTGGAAAACATTAATTTTCCTCTATTATTCCTGTGAGACTGTGTAGCGCAGATGGATAAGTACCAGCCTAGAATCAAAGAGGGTTGAAGTTCAATCCCAATATTCTCCCAAACATTATTACTTTTTTAAATTACAGAAAATTACGCAATATAAATAGTAAACTACAGTAAATATGTTTATTTCTCATAATTATTTGACTAGATTAAAAAATAAACAATGTTTAATTCACCAGTGCAGTTCGATGCCACTTATTAAATCAATAAAACTGTTTAACATTACTAAACCATAACATATAGGCAATGCATACAAGACTTTCCCGTAGATTCAATGTGAACTTCAATTAATGCGAACATATAAACACCTCCGGCATTTCCCGGCGTACGAGCGAATAAGCCAGACACTTAATTTTATTTATACGGCACGCAACGTTTTGTTATATATTTTGTGTTCCATATCAGATTATATTATTGTACTATGTAAATAAAACAATCAGAAGGAATATAACACCTAGAATTTGTGTACTGTACATGCATAAGAGAGAGAGAAGTTTTTTCGGGAAAGGTTAAAAGTTGAATCAATTCCAAAGTAACCTGTTACAAAAATAACACGTTAGTAGAACATGTTACCAACATGTAACTGGAACATTGTAACACGTTACTTAAAAGTAACTGTTTAGCCTATATCTACTTTAGACTACTGATGGGCAGTACACGAACTACTAGTTCATTTTGAACTGGTCTTTAAAAAGAACTAGGTCCATAGTTCACCGCGACAAAAAGTACTAGTCTCTTGTGATATCGGTCAGTCATTCTCTCAGTACCAGTAACTACACCAGGTGCGTCACTGCGCATGCTCACACAATCCATCGTACGTTGCTACCTGCAGCTTTCCCCCTGCAGCTATACCTCCCTGCGTGACTGGCCACATCGCAACGTGCATATCTTATCTATCTGCCTCTGTCTATCGGTATCTTTGTTTACGCTTGTTCAACACTGCCTCGAACTGTAGAGATTGCAGAACTACCTAGTTCAATAGAGACATGCGTCGCAAATCGGTCGGGAACAGCAGTATACACAGCACGAGACAGTTGGCAGATCTATGGCCATGCAGCGGTCTTTCGTTCTTTCTTACTTTCTCGTTCGACTCCAATTGCGTACTCGGTTGCACGCCGGTCTGTGATACGAGGGGTTCGGGGTTCGGAACCCAGTCAGGGTATCGATATTTGTGTCGTTCATTTAACTTGTTTAATCCTCATCAGCACTAAAAACCTCGCTGTTACGGTGTCGTAAAACCCTCTCTCACTCACTCGTACTATAAATGCGATCTTGCCAGACATACGGAAATTCCCATATCTGTAAGAAAATACATCTGATAGCCGCACTAATATGAGTATAGCTACGACAGTTACTAAAATATATATAAAACTCAATGTTATGTCAAGTTTTACACACTCGCAATAAAGAAGTGAAAACCTGATTCTTTCCTAGTATATTCATTCAGTACTTCGGATATAGCTTTTTGACATTTGAAGTAATTTTTGTAATTAAAGTTTTGTTAAAATGTTACGAATAGATCCATTTTTGTTGACTTTGTACACACTTGACTTGGAAAAGTTAACTTTACATCTGGTTGTCTCTCGCAACACAGCCTATTATAATATTGTTGAGGTCTATCAGTGTCAAAAGTGATTTGGTGTTATATTACACAACATAGGCGTGGATAACACAGTATAAAGATATTTTCAGTATTCATTTACCTTACTTATAATTTAAAAAAAGTTATCATCTACACACACAGTAAAGCACTAATTCTTTAGCAATTAATTTACAAACATCACCTATTTACTTAGAATATTTTGAGGAGGGGTTACTTTCTATAGCGAAATTTATTGTTACCAGATAAA
Source organism: Dryococelus australis (assembly GCA_029891345.1). Classification (NCBI taxonomy): domain Eukaryota; kingdom Metazoa; phylum Arthropoda; class Insecta; order Phasmatodea; family Phasmatidae; genus Dryococelus; species Dryococelus australis. The sequence continues at coordinate 175,495,624 of CM056995.1, forward strand.
TTACTTGACCTTTCAAACAAACTGCAAGAATTATTACAGAATATGTAGAGAGATTCAGGCCTATAAGGCACTTAACATCCAGAACACATAATATAGGTCTAGATCTTTAGAATACATATTTCATCTATAGAATACATCACCTTTAAAATGAATTCAATTCAAGTAGCTTATTTATCTTATTGGTGTAAAACGTTAATATTTTCAAAGATTTTCTGGTTGTGATATAACAGGTTCTTTTGAAAGTAAAGAAATTAACAAACTAAATAAAGTTATATTATTTTGTACGCTTTTTCAAAAGAGTAATATTACAAAGAGTAACTATAACTTTTTTTTTAAAAATAATATTGCGCCATCTACTAATTCTAGTAAAATTTGTATTAAGGTGGTTATAGAGATGTTAAAAATAAATGAAAATATAGTTTTGCCGTTTTAAATATATTGGTTTTTAATAGGTCACCACAACAATAACACTGTTTAGAAAACAAATTTGCTTTCTGATGCACAGTAGGAACGGGGAGTATCTCCTGTCTCTGCGATGGGAATGACTCGTGGCTCTGTAGTGACTGAAGGTAACACGGTCGGCACAGTTGCAATTTGGTATAAAGGTCACATGATCAATAATAGCCTAAACCACGGCCGTGGCCAAAACCATTGTGCCAGCTGTTTTTTTTTCCACGTGTATTTCGAAGTGTATTAAAATCGGGCACGTGGAATTGTCTCGAAAGGTGACTATTCCGCAGCAGCTACCAAAAACATCGGGACTACCATCGAACAGAATAGTTACTATTCAACTTTCGACGTAGCCCCGGGAAGTGTTTCCGGACAAGTGCCGAACCGGAATAGTGTATATTCTACACATCCACTTTAAAATAAGAATAATTAGATGAGTTAGCGTAATAACTATTCCGGATTCGGTGTATATCCTCATATGGTGTATGGATAAGCGTCGAATTTCTTCGATGTTATTCCGGCATATTATATTTGATATACCGATACGAAAAAATGTCGAATCTTACATTCTATGTAGTTTATAACCTGCGACACTAGCACGCAGTGTTGTAGGTAGGAACATAAAGTTCTGAAATTAAAAAATTAATTACCAATGTTTAAGTGTAGACATTACAGAGAAGCATTATTTATTTACCTTTAACAGTTTCTTAAACACATACAACTTTTGTTGGAAAATATCAAAGTACAATACATATCCATAGTTTTAATTATCAAATAAAGGCATTCTTAAGATTTCATTTCAAAAGTTATTTATATTCTGTACTGGAATATTGATCTGGCAAGAATTATTTATTTAGGCCTCTTCCTAAAAACATTTTCTGGCAGTAGAAATACAATTGAATGAACCACTGTTTCTGTTTATATTTCAAATTAAATTTAAGATAATTTAATTATGGCAGAAATTAGGTAATAGGATCGTTATTATGACAAGCCCTATTTTGGAACTTAATGCCAACTATTCTCAACTTATTGACAAAATTTTTCATTTTGTACATAACTTTATGCATTTACATCATTAGACGAGTCTTACTACTACTACTCTTATAGAGAACTAATAATTCAGTTTGTACAAACATCAGAATGTAATTCAAATCTAACTTAAAACGTTTTATTTTTTCTTTCTTTGTCTCGGTAGTGCTTGTGTTTTTCAGTTGAAGATAATATTCGTTTGAATCTCAGTTCTTCCATTATCGCATAGACAAAGAAGATATCACATTCTTTCTTCTTCGGGGGTTACTGTGGTCACATGAGATGGATATGGTCAAAGAAAGAAATAGCTTTAAGTTAGTAAAACATAATCTATGTTCTTAATTACATCACACATATTTTCATAAAACGGAAGTAGTTTATTATTAATTAATGACAACCTTATTCTAAGATGTGAAAACCTTACACACATTTCTTTGCTCTGACAAAAGTTACCCCTGTGACCATAGTAACCCCATTTGACGGTAATCTTATCTTACAATAGCTTGATGGGGTCAGTGTGTTTCAAAGTCATTTAATGTTCTGCACTGCCAGTATATCACATACCAGGAATATAGGTGGCAATATTTCGGCTGGTTGTTTTGAAATTGATTGGACCTAAGACAGTGACATGGACCAAGTCTCCTCCCTAGCCCGTTCACCACACCGTCACCTCGACCTGCCAACAGCCTCCTCTATACAGCGCATGGGCAGTTTGTTGCCGCAGCCAGCGCCCTGCTTGCATGCACGAGTGTGTACACAGTGCAGTATAGTCGAGTTCAGTACGCGAGTGACAAATGGCCTGTCTTAATATTTCATATCATTATTGTAATTATTTCTATTATTGTGTTGACAGTGCAACTGTTTCCAGCATAGTTATTGCATTTATTATTATTATTATATAAGTGCTGCAACGAATGCCATTATCATAATTTTAGTGCCCACAGTACGTGTCACTACCAAATGCGCAGTGCAGCATAGCGCACCAAGCGTACTGATGCAGCGTGTGTATTATATGTTCAATATTTTGTTGTCATCCTGTGACTCAGTGTACTGTGTGTTTAATTTAAGATAATTTTTCGGAGTGTTTATTGTGATGTGAAGTTTGTCCTGCAATGCATATAGTGATGTTTACACACATCCCAAAAACACGTCGTGAAGCCAATATTAAGGCACACCGAATTTGTTTTATATTATTACTACTTTTATTTATTACTATTTTTAGGGTTATTTGGTGTAATTTAATTCCCTTGTAAGGAATGTTTTATTTGACCACTAATATCGGCAGTACATTACTGGTCATGATACAGTGATATCTTAAGTGTACCATGAACCTTGGGCACGAAAGACACAACACAACGACCACATAGCGAAAACACATGCTAAAAAGGTAACTTAGTTTTGATGCTAATTTTTCAAGGGTTTTTATCTGTCAATGTATTAATCAAGGTAATGTGTGTACGATTTTATAAAAAGATCACTGAATTATGCACAATACTGTGAACCCCTCGCCAATAAGTCCTGAAAGTGAGGTAAGGGTAAGTTTTAAGTGTTCCATGTAATGATTGTGTTGTGTACTTATATATTTTAGATAATGATTTTTAAGGGTTTCACGTATATGTTTTTGTGTCTCATCGCCACTTGAAAATAATTTCCATGCATTTCATTTTTGTAATTTTGTATTTAGAAATTGCATGTGTAAGTCATGTGACCAGTGCAGAAGCAGCAAGTGAGCTTGCAGCCGGTTGCTCGGGAAAGAAAGTAGCATCATGGTGATCGTGTGAGTCACTCCTCGGACCTTCAACGGTTATCCACAATCATCTAGTTTACCATAACCCTAGGAGAGAACTGGTCATCTTGAATGTATTATAGCACAACGGAGTCTGCCCACAACTTGGGAGGCAGACACACTAACCACTTGGGATTTCAGTAGATCCAGCATGGTGAGACCATCAGGGACGGTTACACCTAGACATCGGCCACACTGCCCACTATTTTTTCATGCTCATTGCAACTGGCACCCATACAGGATGGTCTACTCTGGAGCTTATTAATTAAATTTACAATATTTCCCCTGGTGCCCAAACTTGGCACCATCAACCAATAGCTAGCCTAGTTGATGAAACTCGAGCTCTGAATTAATATTAGGGCTGGTCGATGACCAGGTGAAACTGTGCACCACGACACGGAATAGCAGATGACTAAATACAAATTAATGACTCGTGAGACATGGCTGTGTATGACACAAAATTCTTGGCACAATCACGATAAAAATTGATGGGACAAGAGAAGCACCTTCACCCGAAATTAGCCATACGCAGCTACATACAACACTCACTGTAGCTTAATATTTATATCCATGATTTGCCGAAGCCTGACCACCGACTGGTGAAATTCGGTTGCTATGCCGATGACACTGTCATTTTCAGTCGCTCTCACAATCTCGGCTTAGCTGCACGAAGGCTACAAACTGCTCTAACTGCCATTCAAGAAATGGTGAATTAAAATTAATGTAGGGAAAAGCGATGCGATTGTTTTCACACAGAGAACCATACTTCAAGCTGCCTACCGCCCGCAAATCACACTTTTTGGGGAACCAATGCCCCATAAAGATGTGGTTAAATACCTAGGCGGACATATGAACATAAAGTTAACCTGCAGGCACACATAGATGCCAAATGCACTAGTGCATATGCCAGGCTGTCCGCCCTTTACCCCATACTAAATAGACGAAGTGCTATATTCCGAAACGCAGCATTATTGCCATATACAATGCTCATACGGCCTGTTATCCCATATGCTGCGCCCACATGGGTACATGCAGCTAATTCACACATTAAGAAACTGCAGATTGTGCAAAATAAATGCCTGAGAATCGCGGCAGATGCACCTAGATACTGCCCCATTACAGATCTGCATAACGAATTAAAAATTTAAAAATTAAATGAGCACTTGGTCAAAATGACAGAAAAATTGTGCCACAAATGGCAACCCAAAAATATCTAGTCTCGGCGATTATGACCCCGAAGAGATTCAGAAACATAAGCGGCCAAAGAGGATTTTGGCTCACAGATCACCTTAAATTATTAAATTCTCGAATGCAGGCCCTCAGCCATGCACCCGAACAAAAATATCCTTGGAAACCCGCATTACTGCACTAACTTAAATTACATACTACTCAGTGTCAAAATAATTAATAAGTAATTAGTGAAGCACCATGCGATCACAGAACAAGACAAATCAGGCTCTGTACAGCCTCTGGCTCGGAGATGGCCCTGTGACTGCATTGCAATCACACTGTATCACTCACACACATGTGCCACAGAGTTTCTCTCATCCGACAGCTGTTTGTATGTATGGCCCGTCGCTACAGTCGATTCCAAGGCAACCTCTGGGCAGTTCCAGCAACAACTGGGGGGCTTGTGGCATAGAGTGCTCTCTGCAGCAGCTGGTGGGGGATGGCGAAGTGACACCCCTAAACTAACCTAAATTTATACTGACACCCACACAAATACTCAACCACACACCTCACTGTAACCAGCTGCACACGAGGTCGCAGACAAGATGATAAATATATTGCCTAGCTATATGTCTTTTTCTATCTTGTACCTGTAACATTCTAACACTCTTTCCTATGTTACAGAGAGATGGCAGTCATATATCGGGTGGGTGGATCGGTTCTGTGTCCCCCCACCACAAGGGCCGCTCAGCGCGACCCTGGTTATCAATACTGATCCACACTCATTTCATATCATCCTGCACCAAACTCACAAAAGTCTATCTTCGCTAACTAACAAAACCCTACTTTCTCCCGCCCTAAACCAACTAAAATAAATTACATTTATCCTCCGCAACTGTCGCATAGTTTTTCTATAGCCCTCTCCACTTTGCCTCGTTTGCTATACTCTTCATCTACAACCTTCTTCTTTCGAGGCTACAATTGCAGCCATGGCACTCCAACCCTGCTCAGACGCGATGCATGTGTACCTTTTAACTTAATAAACCCGACCTAGGGCATATAGGACTTGTCCTGAGACGCATCCCATTCTCCAACCGTCTTAGCTACAAAAATTCATGCCGGAGGGCACACAGAACTGTGAGGGTGCTTACTTTGGCGTAGCAGAATTTGGGGGCTCGTCAAAAAAAAAAAAAAAATTGAAAACATGCCACTGCTTGGGATTGCAAGTAGGGCGGCAGCCCCCACTACACTATGTAAAAAAATTGCAAAATTTACCTGTGTCTACAAAATTATTGCTATATAACAATTTTAGTTCAGAAAAGAATATTAAATATTATAATCTATTTTCATTATGCCGTTCATTAGTTCAATTGAAAATGAAGTAAAACATACGTGGTTAACTTTACTCGGAGGCATACATATTGCGAGTTATCAAATGCTACTAACATTGACTATCTATCGTCTTATTTGAAATAAACTAAAATATACGTTCAACGCTGAGGGGAAAATATTGCTATCATTGAAAAAAAAAAAAAAAAAAAAAAAAAAAAAAAAAAAAAAAAAAAAAAAAAAAAAAAAAAAATCTTCACGTGTTCACATTTTGATTTTACAAATATATAACTAGGGCATCAAAATAGTTTATCAGATCAAATTTTGAAGAGGAAAATGGTGAAATGTCAGAGGCATTGGTGGATGGCGTCATTGAATAAATGTTGTAGAACACCAAAAAATATAAACTTTAAAGTAGGCCTAAGTGACTATAACATAAAAAAGTACATTAACATAGACCAAACATCCCATAGAAAAGGTTAAAAGGTAAAGGTGCAACAGGGTGTATCCTGTATTAGACCGCTGTTGACATGGTGCATGTTACACACACAAGTGCACGCTTATTTCATTCAATCACGCCATTCCGTACGTTATAATGTCTAAATTTGGAAAATTATCGTAGGTACAAGTGAATGTGCGAGTATAAATTATTTGTTACGGAGAACTTTTATGTATCGCTTACCTATTTTGTTAACTGTTATTTGTATATAGACATCCAATTACTAACAGGTGTATAATTGCCGGTTATAGAGAAATACAGCTGTATTTATCCGCAGTTGTGTACGTATAGCAAAATCATTAAACGTTTCTTACAAACAAATTGTACATAAACACCTATGACATTACAGGTTTGTTCATCTAAAAAAAAAAAAAAAAAAAAAAAAAAAAACCATTCATACTACATAATACAATAATCTTGTTTGCAGATACAATGCGAGTTATAGGCTGCATGACTTAAGAAATGGGGCATCTGGCAGGTTTGAAATTTTCTGCAGAATATCACCTAGTGATTTCGAATATTTATTGAGTAAAAGTGGTCCATTGAAAGCTAACAAGGATACAAAAACATGAGATAAAGTATTCCCATTCGAAAGAGACTGGATGTTACAATATCATTTTTTACTACTGGAGACAGTCACGCCAGTTTATCTTACTTATTAACGTTTTCAAAGCAAACGGTATCCAGATGCGTAGATGAAGTATGTAAGACCATAATAGAACATATCCAAAAAGAAGTAAAGGCAAGACGTCGTTAGTATGAATGAAAAACTCTTGTTTAGAGAGAAAAAAAGGGTATTGCTATTTTAAAAATATAAGTCTAATTAATTAGCATAATATTTACAATGTGGCATTACATTCATTATAAAAAAATAAGGCAAATGTAATTAATGATTAAATATAATTTGCAATGTAATAATTACATAAAGTAGTATTTTTATAACCTACATTGCCTTAATTTCAAATAGCAACGTAATTAAAAATAACAAACACAAAGATTACCTTAGTTAGTCTGGAAATGTTCAAAACGTTCAGCAACTTTCCAATTTTGAGGAACTAGAAATTGCTTTTAATTTGTATTAAGATGTGCTCAAGCAACCGTGAACCAACTAAAGTTGTTGTTTGACTCACTTTTCTTTATGTTCTCATGACAACAGAAGTTACAGCTGATGTTTACAAATACACTCTCAACTGACGAGCGGCCTGCCCAGTAAGCCAGTACAATATGTATACTTTAATATTTCTAACTTATAGAACATCTCACGGAAAGAATTAAGTGGTTAATATTCGGGCCCCTGTTTCCCTCTTCTAACTTCCTCCCTCAGATAAAAAGGTCTACGACTAACCATTGTGCAGACACGAAGCGATCCCGTTGTTACCGCCGGGTGACTGTGGGTGACCTTCGGCACTGTTGCAGGTCAGGAAGTAGGTAGTAACAATCTGATCCCCACAGAATTTTTTCCACATTTCGATGTCCTTGGTAAAATGTTGAGTCGTATCACCCCTTTTTTTTCCCACAGCGCTGACAGAACGAATCTCCGTGTGTGGATTTGTCCTAACCCTCCCCCACCCCTTCTCATAGGCTGAAAGAGTGAATCTGTGAGTGTCAAAAACATTGACCTGCCATATAACGCTGGAGATTGCATTGTGAAAAATGTATTTTGAGTTAATCTTTACTATATTACATTTTGTGGTGTTTCTATAATTTACTTAACATTTAAAAGAGAAAGTAAATGAAAATCCTCCTAATTATCAGTGCCGTAATGTTTCCATAACTCCGCGCAAGACCGACTCCAGACGAGGCAATAAACTTTTCAGTTATTTTTAATCACCCTTAAATTCTAACGACACAGGTTGTAGAAAAAATTTTCTACGTCAATATTCTATGTATTACTTTCTTTAAAATATTTTCACAATCAAAAATTAATTTGTTTAGTAGCAGGCATCTAAAACTGTTTCTTACTTAAAATACAGTATATTTTCCCCTCAACCTGTTGGTCGAACAACTCTTAAAAATTTAGCTATGAAACAAGCCATGAACTGTATTTTAATCCATAATAAATATCTTTAGCGGTAATAATCGGTCTGTGTGTGTATACACACACACACACACACACACAGATATATATATACACTGGGTGAGGCATTTAAAACAGGCCACCTTAATAACCCTCCCACTTTTAAACATAGAAGAAAATGTTTCAGACAAACACATTGTTTGGGGTGAATGGTGCAATAATGTTACGTTAATATGTTCGTTCTACGTCGAGGGATGACCGATATATGGGGGTCAACTTCGGTATGTTAAATGGGACGATGAGGTTTATTGTTCACCTTTCAATAGTACGTTTGGCACATGTTTGCATGAATACCTTTAGTCTTTGCTGTGCTGTAGTAGTGATTAGACAACTGTGAGTGCACAATGCATTATACAACAGCCGAAAGGATTGATGGTGTTCATTTATGGCGAGTGTCACAAAATTCTTAGAAGAACTGTGCAAGTGTATTCTGAAAGATATCCTGATCGTGCTACACCTGCATGTTCTGTCTTTGCGAACATAATACAAACGTTCACAGAAACTGGAAGTGTGACTAATAAAAGACGCCAATGCCCACGGACAGTAACTGCATGAGGGACATACTATTTACATTTGGCTGTTGTAGAATGTAATCCACACATCAGCTCAAGGCAGATAGAACGTGATGTTGGAATCAGCGAACGGAGTGTTTTGCGAATACTACATGCGAATAAATTCCACCCTTACCACATTTCCCTTCATCAGGAACTTCATGGCGATGATTTCGAAAAGCGGGTCCAATTCTCTGAATGGTGGCTACGGGAACAGCACTGCTATGACATGTTCCTGTCCAATATGCTGTTTACGGACGAAGCGTCATTTACAAACATGGACAAGTCGGTGAACGTGTGGTGCGGGCTTCTAAATCATCGCATTACTGGTACCTACTTTACTGATGGAACATTAAATAGCAATAAATATTTACAGTTCTTAATGGAGATGCTGCCAGAGTTATTAGAACTGGACATCAGACAAACCAGGTGGTACCAACACGACGGATGCCCTGCTCATTCTGCACGGACAGTTACAGAGATTCTTAATATAACATTTCCGAACAGTTTGATCGGCCAGGCCGTGAACATAAAATGGCCTGCAGGTTCACCGGACCTTACACCTCTGGATTTCTATCTCTGGGGAAAGCTAAAACAACAGGTGTATACAGAAGTACCAACGACCCCTGAGAACTTGAAGGACCGTAAAACACGTGTTTGTGCTGACATACGTCCAGATGAAATCAGAACTGCAATATTATCGGCACAGAAGCATTTTACAGCATGTATCAATGCTCAAGGACACCACTTACAGCACTTATAATGTAAGGATTCAGTTGCTACAATGTTCTGTTATAGGTAAAAACGTGTTTTCTCGCCACTGACATTCAATACGGTCTGATGATCCTCCAACGCTTTTCCAGCAATTTCCACCAAAAGTACAAGAAAAAGTAGCATTAACTATTTCCCTTTACTTTTAAAGAAAGTACAAGGAAAAATTAAAAACTCAAAATCTGAAATTTAATTATAAAAAACGATGAAAATCAAGCCAATTTAAGCTAAAATAAAGCAAATATCTCGTTTTGAAGCTGCTTTTTCATGTTTCTAGAAACACCAAATTGGAATTTAAAAAACAAGATATTTTCATCGAAAGTCAAGCATTTTAAGCATAAAACCTCACAAATTTGGCAATATTTTACAAATGGACCGTGCAGAAATCTTGATGCTATAAAACCAAGCAATTTGCACCAAAAGTAAAAGAAAAATTAGTATTAACGATTTCTTGCTATTTGTAACGAAAGTGTTAGAAAATAATAAAAAAAATCAAAATCTGAAATTCGATAAAAACGATCAAAAACAAACCAATTTTAGCTAAAAACAAATGAATTACTCAAAAAAATAATTTATAGAATTTATGAATTTAATTCAACAAAAGTAAAACACCAATAAGACTTATAAAGTCTAAAAATTAAGAAAAATCTAAAGCATAGCCATTACTGAATCCATAATCCCAACCACCACAACAATCCAAACCATAAATATCTTCTTTAAAATTAGAAAATTTATCTGATCTTAAATCATTTTTATCGATTTAGAAACAATTTTGAATTGAAAAATGTCCAATTCTTTATCAATAAAAGTTTCTGTTTTTATAATTTCATATCCAATATCCCAAAATTCTAAAAGTTCTATAATTCGATCCATTTATTATATAAAAAATGTATACATCTTTTATAAAAAAAAGTGATACTATGAGAAAATTTTAGTTAGAAAAATTATTTTTTTTTATTTTATCAAATAATTAATCTATATTTATAAAAATTTGTAAAAAAAAAAACTTTAATGCGACACCCTCAACTATGAGTCTAAAAAATTGTATTAAAATTATATATAAACAATTTCTTGTTTCTGTAAAATCGTTTACATTATCCATTTAATAAAATTAAAAATTTATACATCTTCAGTGATGTTTTCTTTCAAATAATCATAAGTTAAATATCGTTGGCTAATTAAAACAACACAGCAAATTGTACCAGCATCAACAGCTCTTTTAAAGTCTACACTAATTTCTATATTTGTTTTATATTAACTACTGCAGTTTTTCTATATAGGGAATCAAAAACATATAAAGGTCTTCATCCCCAAAATGAATAATAATTGATATCACCATGATAATTTGTAGTTGACATAATAAAGTTCATTATTTCTATATATAGAATCTAATTTTGTTCTTGGATGTCTAAAATCATTAAAAGCAAGAAACATTTTAAGACAAAGATTATTTTCAATACCTAGATTTCAATTTTCCTTGGGAAAGTTTCATTTCTACCATTTTTAACAAAATTATTTCTCATATTACAGTGATCAAACAATGAAGCATTCACATATTGCTTGGCCCGATTTTTCTATTAGTTTGGAAACCCACAATAACAAAATCAGGCAAGTCAAATTGTAAATTATTAAACTAATCTTTAATATCAAAGTTAAAAACAGTTGTCTCAGGAAATTCTTTTTTCTAAAAATTGCCAATACTTAAAACCATCATGAATTTTAGAATTTTAATATATTTTTTCTTTATTTGCAATTGATGTGTTAGCTTTGTATTCAACAATGGGCCACATAATTTCTAATTTTTACAAACAATTTCACCTGGATAAGCATAAGTTTTATAAACCGCACCATCTGCATTTTTTGTTTCATAAAGAAATAAACAGTTGTTATCAGACAAATTTAGGAAAAAAAGTGATTTTACAACCACCTATCCAGCAAAATTCATTATTATCGCGAATAAAACCAAACAAATATCTTAATGGGTACACTATTTCATTAATTTTTCACTACAAACAGATTTTACTCGATATTTATTATCAACACCAGTAGACTCAAAATTATTTTGTTCACCTGGTGATCTTAGCAAAATATTCATCATTGTCGAAGTTATTCCTGGATTATCAACTTCCTCAATAATCGTATTTTGCCTCAACTCCAACTTTTATCTCTGTTTAGTAGGCGATATTCTAAAAAAGCATCATTTGGAAAAGAAAAGCCATCTCCTATTGGAATATCAAATTCTATTCTATTATTGTAAACATTTAAATTTTTACTAGTTTGATCAGTTGGGGGAAAAGTGTGTGTGTGTGTGTGTGTATATATATATATATATATATATATATATATATATATATATATATATATATATATATATATATATATATATATATATATATATATGAAGGATCCAGAAGTAGTTCATTGAGTGAAATTGCTCATTGAGAAGTATAGAAATTATAAAAAGAACGAGGTAGAATATGAAAAAAAAAAACAAGAAAGAGATCTATCGTTAATTCGTGCATTACTAAATATTAGCAAAAAAGTATAATAAGTGAAGAAAATAAAATTTTAAGAACAGCACTAGTGCCTGATGCTGCAAAAAATTTAGATTATTTACGAACACCATAAGAAACATCATTTTAAAAAGAATTATTTGCAGAACAAGAATCTCCTAATTTGCAAGAGCAAATGGGAATTGTACCATTGAAAAATTTACCACCTATAGCAGGTATTTCTACTATAAATCTCTGTAAATAAATTTCTGAAAATATTTATGTTATTAATGAAAAATTTGGTTTACGAGGGGTTGGTTAATATTTTGAAATTGGTGATACAAAAGTAAAAATAGATGGTGATTTTTTAATTGTCAAAAATAAAAAATATGAATTAACAAAAGGTTTTTATTAATTTTTCAACAACAAGTACCTATGAAGAACTCAAAGATAATTTCAATAATGTTGACCTTAAAAATTACAAAGATATTATTTTAGCAAACCAATGCCATATTTAAAAAATATATTCCTAATAAGAAAAGGAATAATCCAAGTTCATGTAGTAATACAAAGTATATTATGATAATTAGTCCAATTTATGAAGAATATATAAAAAAAATTCAGTCAAAATCGTTACCAAACACCCCAGAAAGAATGGTTTCTCCAAGAACTCCTAAATATGGAGAAGGTATTAAAAAAAGTAATTATTTTCCCAAAGAATACATTTGGATGGATGATTATAGAAAATTAATCAATAGATTATTAGTTATTCAGAGCAAAGAAAATGCTGGAAATAATAGATTTTATAATGAAAAAGTGAGCATAATGAATATGTTATGCAATAAATTTTCTGAATTTGTTATAAATAAGCCAAAATGTATGTAATATTTTATAAGAGTTTTAAATGTTATTTCACACTCATTTTGGAATTCTGGACACCATGGTAAAGGTGTGATAAACTGATCACTAAACAATTTAAATTTGCCCAAATTACATTTACTCGCTTATAATTATTGCGGTCCATTTGCAAAATTAAATGAAAGACTTGAAAGAGGTGAAAAAGGAGTAAATAAATTAGATGAAGCATGCTAATACCATGATATTGCTTATCGAGATCATAAGGATTTAGAATTTATACATGAAACACATAACTTTTACAAAAAGAAATCAAAATAAATTGTTAGATAAAAATACTCCAATTGGTGAAAAAATTGCTTCTGCTGCTGTTGCTTCAACTATGTTTACAAAAAGAAAATTAAGATGGGGCATTAAAATTTATTAAACTATTAATATTTCGTTTATATATAACTGCATATAACAAATATAACCTTTGATATGCCTTATGAGGAATTAACAAATTTGGGTATAGATAAATTTTTAACGGATGATCATATTGCAAAAAAAAAAAAAATTGCAAGAGGGCAAACATTTCAAATTAAGTTTACCATTAACAACAGTTAAGAAAACGGCTAAAGAAAAAAAAAAAACGCAATGGTTTACATCACGGAGGAATTATTTCCATTGTACTTGTCACTTTAAGAGCGGCTGTTGCAATTTATAGTGCTGTTAAACAAATTAGTGAAAAATTATTAGAAGAACTGAGACATAATTTGGCAATGGAAAATAAATCAGAAAAAGAATTAAAACAAGGAAGGCCAAAAAAAAATTGAATTTATCACCATTATCTAATGTCGATATTGAAAATATGCAAAAAAAAATAAAAAATAAAAAAAAAAAAATTTAATATTTCAGAAATGTTTATATGATTGATGAAATACCAAAAAAACATGCATGAAAATTAATGTGCGGTCATTAATTTTGATATTTCAACCAATCCTGGCACTCATAGGATTTGCTATTTGAAAAATATATATATTATTTAGATTCATATGGAGGCAATATTCCCACTAAATTAATTAATTATTCCAAAAAAAGAAACTTTTATTATAACGATGATCGAATTCAGAAATCTAATTAATTTATATGTGGGCATCTATGCTTAATTGTATTACATCTTTTTCGACAGAATTTAAGTTTAACGATATAATTTCTATATTATTAAATGACAGATATATTTGAGAAACCATAAATCCAATCTTTAAATAAAAACTTTGATAATATTGCTGAAGATAAAAAAAATATGTAGATTCACAATGCAATTCGAGTGTTTCTTCTTTACTTGTTTTGATTTTACAAAATCATATGTTTAATTTTTTGGACGAAGAATAACTTGTCAGTATCGATATTATAAAAATCTCTACAAGTAATTATTTTGGGTCTAAATCTACGAGCACGCAGTTTATACGATAGGAGTATAAGATCATGAAATGAAATATCTGGAACAGCGGTCTGCCCGTGCGTCAGAATAAGTTTGGGTTTAGACGTAAACATTAGGTCAATCCAGGCTGTGTAGTGAGTGGCGCCAAGCGGGCAGACTTTAATATTCATACACGACAAGGTAGTTAGTAGCTTATTGGCTTCATTTGTGTTAGACAGAAGGTTTATATTGAAGTCTCCCATAATAATGCAGTGCTAGTAACCCGTAATCAAATTTGACAACGCTTCTTCAAAGCTATACCGATCTGCGGCCTTCGGTGGCCGATAAACTACTGCTAATAGAACTTTATTTGTTGGGATTGTTAACTCAATGATGATAAATTCTGACTTCCCTCCGTACTCGGAGGGTGACGAAGAGAGAATTTTATGTGAAATATTACCCCAAACGCAAATGCCCACTCCACCACCACCCTTATTTATACGGTTATTACGCAAAATTTTATAACCAGATACGCTAACAAGCATGAAAGGCTAGGTTTTAACCACGATTCATTTATTAAAATCGCATGTATAGAGAGTGGTGTAAAAATTCTCACTTCATCAATGTGCCGCAGCACAGACTGGGAATTGATGTGAGTAACCTGTAAACAGTGAGGGAGGAACACCGCGGGTGGCAGGACTCGACAACACTACGTCACCACCGTTAGGAGGGCTGCTCATTACAGAAAATTGAAAAACTGACAAACTCACTCACCCACTTCTTTGTTGCCTACAATTCCACAAACCATACACCTAGAAGCCATATTTACACAAACGCACACACATAGTATGAACGAACACAGGATATTAGACGTTAGTGATTTAAATATTTACTTATTAGTAGCGTAAAGAAAAAAACCCTATCAGAGGCTAAATAAAGTTGCACACGGAAATAGGAAATTAGCAAAGTGTCGAAGCAACTATTAAAAAAATTGAAATTAATAAGTTCAGTTACTTGTTAGTAGCTTAAAGATTAATAGAAAGTATAAGTAAAATGTTAAGAATTTGTAGATACTGATAAGGAGCAATCAGTCCGATTCCCGATCAACTTATTTAATATTATTCTTAGTATTTTCTATGTTTAGAGTCCCGGGTTCGAGTCCAGGTCAGGTCATTTCATATTATTCTAGGAAATTTATATTTTTAGAGTTCCGGGTTCGATTCACGGCGTGGATGTGTCGTGTTTGAATCCCGACGGGTGTAATTTTGGAAAATTTCGTCGGACCTCTGGCTTTGTTTCTTGGACAAAGTTTGTTTTGAGTTCGAGTCCTGGACAAAGCACGTAATGTTTTTTAATGTACCGACTTCAATTTCAAGACAATACTTTTTAAGATAATTATGGAAAAATTTTGGAATACCAGGCAGGACACTACTTTTTTTTTTTTTTTTTTTTTTTTTTTTTTTTTTTTTTCCTGGAAACGTTCTTGAATTTACTTACGCAACCATGCATGTTCACTCTCTAATGATACCTCCATGGCGGCCCAGATCGTTAAACGTGATAAACTTGATCTAAGGTTAGCAACTACAGCTGATCGAATGACGAAGGGTGGGAGAAAAAAAACGGGAAATGTATTCACTCACATATGATGTGATGTCGCTCGGCAGGTGTAACCTCGCCGACTGCTGGTCAAGTACAGAGGAGAAATGCATTCCTACGCAACCATCTGTGTACGAGTGTGGAAATGCATTCGCATGTGCTGCGAGATCGCTTGGCCGGTGTGATATCTGTGAATGTTGAATCAGCCAACAATAGCTGCTCGGGTAAAGGGAAATTCAGATGCGCAAATAATAACGGGTTCCATTTCCGGACAAGGCTAAGCTCAGAAATTATATATTTTTTTTAAATTTTAAAACAACTTTATTTTTGAGCTGTATTGCTGGTTAATGCAAACCTACCGGAGACGATTCCCGGTGATTACAATTCTTGGACATTTAAAATACCGACTTCGACAGGGCCAAGTTTTGGAAAATCTATTTTTTTTTACGTTGGGAAATTTTTGGCGTCTATTCCCGATGAAGACAATTGTAGAACATTTGTTGGGAATTTCGTTTTGTTAGGTTACCGCTAAGGGCAACTTTGAATTCGACTCCCGATTAGAACATTTAAAAATCTGTACGTTACTAACTCACAGGCTTTGACGACCTGTAGGCGTATTGATACTAGGTTCGTTCCCCGTGTATGAGACATTTTGTGTGTACACTTGCGCAATGAGACCAATTACGACTCTATGAAACACTCGACTTATTGCTATTTACATGTGTCAGGGGTTTAACCTGCATTCGAGTGATGTCTAATCTGTCTTCAACTGATTTGTCACCTATGTTCTACTATCATATTGGAATGGATTCAGGCTCTAACCTCGCCTGGCCTCAGTCTGACTCTCGGTAAAGGTGACGGGAAAAATAAATTCCGAATTTATTTATGTAACTGCTTGTGAGTAGGCCGATACTGAGTGAAGCCAAATTCCGGATAGCGCATTAAAAATTATTATTTTCCTAAGCCTCGTGCTCAAACGATAAACGGATACATCGATACTGAATTCCATTACCACACAAAACATTTAAAATTATTAATTTTCCTAACATTCGAGCTCTGACAACCGGCGGGTGTTCAATTCCCAGTCAGGTTGCTTAATCTATGTATGGATATTCATATATTTTTGTGGTGATTTCGTTTTCCAGACAGGATACTTAAATAATTTGTTTCCTAAGCTTCGGGCTCTGACGACCGGCGAATGGATAAGTACAGGCTCCGAATCCCTTACAAGGAAATTGTGCAATTATATAGCAAGTAGACGTGTTCTCTCTCTCTCTCTCTCGTCGATTTTGACTCGTCTACTACTATAAATGGAGTTAACCAACAGGCGATTATGGAAGGAGAAATGCACATGTTTAAGGAAAATACAGCTGCATATATATATAATATATATATATATATATATATATATATATATATATATATATGCAGCGACCTGACTCCAGTGTGTTAGCAACAATGACCCAGCGCAACTTTCCAACCCCACTGACCTCCGCACTCCTGCCGCGCAGACTGTAACAGATACCTTAGGTGCGAAGCCGTTTTATCATTCCTAACCAACACAGCATACATTATAATTAAGTTAATCTAGGACGACCATATTGTTAATGATTGACGTGGTCACATCCCAAGAATTACGTGATTAATTGTTACCTTTTAATGGATAAATCACCTAAACCATATTTTGAGAAACTGAATTTTTTTTTGTATAGGACGTTAGGCTTACATCAGGAGAGTTGAGCACTCACTTCAACAAGAATAAATATATTTATGTATTCGTGTAGCAAGTAAATTATCGAGTGTATTTCTACCTACACGCAAATCATATGTGCGTACGAGTTGAAAATTATCTATTCTTCATGTCGCGTCAAGGATATGTAGATATTATTGGTACACTGGAATGATATGCGTAATTCGTAAATATTAGCATACTGAAATAGTATGCGTAATTCGTACATATTCGTCCAACCAACCAAAGATATATATTATGTATAAAGTATATGCATACCATGTTATAACACACTAAACACTACACCTATCCATTCATTACCTAGCTCACTATGTTTACAGCTCCCGTGTCTCGTTAATTGTCTCTAAACTCGTCGTCGAATTATACATAATATTTCCACTCACCCGATGCGAGAAAAGCGCTCTGTATAGGGGAGAGTATTAACTGGTAAAAACACTCTCATTCTCGCATTTACGATATCACAAACTGCATTACATGTAATCAAAGTAGACCAATATAAAAAATCGTATTTTCTTTTCTAATTTATGGCATATTAAAAGCAGAATAATAACTCGCAGCCCTTACAAATATACCGTTTTTAGTAATTGCATGTCGTTAATTTACTATAGTGTAAAATACCGCCGTGTCATCATACATACTTGTTTAATGAGACCGCGAACACATCTTCCTGAAAAGATAACTGTGTTGTGTGTGTGTGTGAGCGCGCGTGCATGTGTGTGTGTGTGTGTGTGTGTTGCTGCTCACAGTAAAATTAGCACTTTTGAAAGCCCTGCTGAAGATCTACTTGAATGCACGTTGTGTACTCTTTCGCCTTACGTAAAATTAACATTACCACGGGCCTCAGCACTTTATTCATGCGTCGGTCAGGTGAAACTGTAAAATTATCATGAAAATAAATATTTTAAAAATATGCTAATTTTTACACTTATATGCATTAAAAGGTCAGAAAGGGAAATAGATAATTTCAAGTTATCATAAAAGGTTACCTCACGTTTCATTCGACATTAATATATGGAACTACTTTCCATCCTTCGTGACCAACTTTACTGGGCGCATGTCACTCAGTGCGCCCGTTAAAATATACGCAGGCAGGGGCAGTGACTTTTACTTAAGGTTGATTTCAAAAGTGCTCACTATATCGTGAACAGCCTTTAACAGTGTAGATTTTAGCTCTCAAGTGACAGGATGGCCAACCGATCTGCAAAAAAGAACTTTCCGCGTTCACAACCTTGTAAATATAAAGCTTTTAACTTTCAGCAGACATAAACACCGCCATGCGTAAGCATCTCATTAGGCGAATGTCTGAAACCAACCTTAAAGTCTTGAACATACACTATTAATCCGTCTTTCTTTAGAACGAATAAATTACCCAAAAGGTCAGAACTCGCGCCGCGGTGGGGCAGAAAGGCGTACCGAGACATTATCATTCATAATAACATAACTTTCCAAATCGAGATACTCCTTCACAAAATATTAACAACTTTTTCGCGAGTACATATTATTTGCTGTAAGATAGCTTCTAAAAGAACACGTTTTTAGACATACCAGTCTGATATGGTATATATCAATTGCTATTATGCTGCGTAGGAAATATAAGTAAGGTCTTATGCTAATCACCTGAACATTTCGTTTGTACCATTCATAACACAAACATTAAGCAATAAATAAACAAACCTTCACCGCTCGGTAGCACTCCGGTTCACCAAAACACAACTGCTTTTGAACTCAACATCATACTAGAAAAGAAAACCTCGTACTTTACAATCATCCCTGGATATTTTATCAAGTCAGAAGAGCTATAATGCAAACGTAAAAAATTACACATATTTATAAAATCCAATAAAAAATTCTTGTCCACGTACATATAATAAAGTAAATAACATAATTATCCGAATCACACGAGTGCAAATACCATACTCACGTCACGTCAGGACCTGACGTGACGTGAGTTAAGAAAAATGTATGTCAGAACCATCTCACCACCTACATAATATTTATTTATAAATTTTCATTTTAATATTCGCGATATAGTGTAATGAGTGGGGTGCATTCATTGATTTTGTTCAGACTTACGCATTGTTATTAGAATAGACGTATATAGATACGGGAATTACACATTTATAAACAACAAGCTAAGAAAAGATGTCTTTATCGTTTTAATACATTGACTTCGAAACATACGTAAATATATATGTAATCACACACACACGCACACACACACGCGCGCGCGCGCGCGCACGCGAATATTAAATGTTTCACACAAATTATTTAAACGTTTGCAGAACTGACCAAACATAAACCATATTAGCAAATCATACTTGCAGACGTTACCATGAAACCATTTTGAATTACACTCCCTATGGCTCAAAAATATTCGTTATGCCATTAAAAAAAAAAATAAAAAAATAAAAGTGAATATCAACCATTTTAGGCCACGTAAAACGACCCATTTCGCGATACTCCAACTGAACGTGTGTTCCACTCCTCTAAACTCTAGTACAATGGTTTCGGCTGAGTAAACGACTCAAAATATCACAGTACACACAGGCCAAAGACCCTCAACTTGAAGTATGAGTTGTGTGGCGGCCTACATGCTAGGTCATAATGACCGGCAATTAATATTCCAGGTAAATGTATGACGCCATTCATCACGCAACCGTGTCGTGATACCTGCATTCAAACGGTGTTACTAGCACCAGCATCGTACAAGTTGGCCATGATAACCATTTCACAAAGTCGATTTACAACGTACACCTCATTAACGATCACAACACACACAATTCCATTCTTACAACAAAAAAAAAAAGAGACCTTTGGTAACTTTATGGTATGGAATTGTGGCTGTCATTCAACTATACATTACTACTGTAAACACTACATCATTGCACGCATTATGGTGGCGTCCTCTGTACTTTTAATACTCATGCTTGGTACACCACAGTTCATTTCACACTCTCCGAGTCTCCGTCATGGAAATGGTACACAGACAGATGTATAATTTGCTATTGTTCGATTTATTGTGATTTAAGGCATTTCTCAACGCCACAATTACGTACCTCTTTCTCTTATCTTATCCCGTTGATATTCACAAACATTCGTTTCTGCGTGTTGCACGCCTGCCAGGTTATGAACATAATGTTTTTGAAATTTCAGACTCGAATTACTCGAAAAAGGTGGGGGTTGGGCTGTTTACGCAAGGCAACCTTTTTCGTCAATTGGAACATGCGGATTCATATTCCATCAATAAGATCCCACATATGCTATGTATCATGTCGAATGGCTCGCAATAAATGGTAACCATAATTATTTCCATGAATTAATATGTCGACAGCGACAGGTTTTATATTGTCTGTAGATCATTTTACACTTGTTAGCCAGAAACGCAGTGATCCAAATTGAATATTTTCACCGATAAATGTACAGTATCTGGTGTGTCAGATCCAACTTCAAAAACGTGTACCGCCCTTGGGAGTCGATTTTGACCATAGTCGTACAAATGTTTTCAACTTCTTTTCCCGTTATTAACTAGCATACGAAGTTTGTCGGTCGAATTTAGATACATCCTGTACATTTTGAGGAGGGCAGCCAAAGCTTTGCCCCTCGCGTAGGAGACCCTCTCAGATTCCAAGCGGCTAACATAAAACGCAATTGTTACCTGGCGTCATATTCAGCAGGGGTTTATAAGCCGTGTAGGCTACAGGGGTACATCCCAGGCGTGCCTCTGCCGACACATTGTTCCCCTTGCTGGCTTGGAAGGGGGTGACAAGGAACAGAACTTTCCACCCTCTAAGGGATGTTGCAGTGACAAACATGAAATTCCTACCGCGGTAAAAAGGCGGAAAGTGTCTCAAAAGTGGCGCGAAAAAAAAAAAAAAAATTCTGAGAATTGGCCGCTTTTTGGCCAATTCACAGGGGTCTTTCAACCCATGCTTTTAACTTTCACCGTCCTGTATTTGCCACCGACAGTCAACAACTTCGGCACTCTTCATAATTACTACATATGACATTCTTTAATCTCAAGTGTAAACAAACTAAATAAAATAGCTCGTTTGTCCGCCCCTAAATAGCATGATACTAGGAAGGTCTGAAATACCACCCATAAGGGATAACAAGACATTTTGATCGCCAGACATACGCGTTTCTAACCAAACTTTCATAATTGGACTTTCAAGAACGTAGCCAGGGAAAAAAAATTGTTTCGGAATTGGGGAGGGGGGTTTGAGAAGCCCCCCCCCCCTCTCAATGAGTAAATTTTTCTAATCTGTAATTCCATTTGCTCTAATGTGCACCTCTTTTAGTTTTCACTATATTATTACACAGTTTACTTTTAAATCACTGTAACCCAAAACATAATTTTTTTTATTCAAACAAAATGAGTTTTTTTTTTTGTGTATTCAGATATATATTTTTAAAATTTGTAGTTAGAAATATTTGTTACATACAAAGAACATCGCATTAGGAAAAAAAATTTTCCCCCACATGGAGTTGGGTCAGGTGACCTTTCGGTAACTCTTTTTTTAACCTGTACTGATACGAAATAATACATGGTCATGCTAGGCTAACATTGCTATCAACACTAAAAAATTGGAAAATAGGTCTTCAAAATGAAGAAAAGTAGAAAATCTTTACTGACAACAATCAACTTAATGTAGCTCCAATGAAAATTATGAAATATTTTCAGAAGAAGACTACAGTGTCATAATTGTCAAGTGTACCTGTCTATGATGTGGAGACTAAAAATTGACGGACAAGAATAGGGATTTCTGAACAAATTTACCAAAATCGTGACTTCATTATTCATTGATTGCATAACTGACTAAACCTAAATAAGACTAAAATGCATGTTAATACACCGTATAACACCGAAAAATAGGTTAATTCACAAAATAAAGATAAATTAGAAAAACACTCTGTTTTAATACTAAAAGATTAATTACTTCTAACAAATTATTTTCCAAATACTTTTATGAGATGCTGACCATTGCCTAAAAACTTAATGTTTGTACCAGAAAAATATTTTACTACTTAAAATTGTTATTACATGTGATTATTTTATTTTAAATAAAATGTTTATCTTTGTTAATAGTTCTTAAGTGCTCCAAATTCCAAATTGTACATGAATATGTCTAAATATGAATTTTTGTTAACCATACTGTGCAATTACAAAACTAATAATAATAATAATAACACATAAATCTTCAATTATTAAAACGAACCTGAGCTTACAATAAAACCATAAAATGTTGTTCCAACTAACTGCAATCATTAGGAAATGTGACACGTGCCGGCTTGTCTTGGGGAGACTTTATGTGGCCCGGTCAAATATTTTGCTTGGCGTCGGTCAAGTGCGCTTGGATTGTCTAGCGGGTGCAGCGGGTTGAGGTGAGTGGGCTTGATCTGCTTCCAGGTTGGAATGTAATTGTTTATGGTTGCCCTTGCCACATAACGGACCACTACTTTAGCGCTTCGGGGTAATTGGAAGACTTTTCCTGTGGGGTTTACCAACTTATTGGGGAAGGAGGTGTCGAGGTGTGGTGCTCTGGGGCTGATGACATTGGTGGTGGCCTCTGTAGGTCTCTGATTCCGAGGTCGGGGTTGATCCAGGTGCTAGCGACTCTGGGTCTGGGTGGTGAACCTGCGTGGGTTTTATCTATTGTCCCCTCACCAGGGCAACACACTCTGTTATGTGACAGTCTAAGTACAGTAGTTGGTCAGTGGTGAAGATAATAGAAAACCTTCTTGGAGAGGATGGCCTCTTCAAACGATGGGAGGCTTGAGCTCTCTCCCTTTCTATTTGCCTATGAAGTGTGGGTACGGGAAGGGTGCACGCCCTCCTTGCAGCGCAATACAAAGCCTTCTTTATCAATTTACGAGTCCCTGCCCTATGCTTCTGGTGTATTGAGAGGCAATAATCTAGCAGATCCCTCTTGCGGAGCAAACAGGCGGTTTCACTGACTAGACATGTGAACCAACGGAGACCAGGCGACCCGAGGCCACCAAGCGTTTCGTTGGGTGTCTTGAATTAGGGAGAACCTGGATAGGTCATCTGCACACCCTTGGCCGGCACCCATGAGTGCCATTACAAGTTGTGTTGCTTAGGCCTAACAACTTCGTTTTAACTCTAGGTTTACTTGCGAGCGTTCGGCTCCCTATGAGGGCTAGACACCTAGTCGCAAGACTATCACCCGGTCGGCATCTGAGAGCGCCTTACCAAAGTGTAGTGCTTGGAATGGGGCGTCTAAGCCTGGTAGAGGTTGGAACGTAGGCTCGTTCTTATTAGCACTGGGACGCAATAAGATGGCCAAGAAGATAGTGTGATCAGATTCCGTCCAGGAATTGAACCCTAGGTTAACGTCAAAAGCAAACCCCGGTCACCTGCTCCTTCGAAGAACGTCACTGGTTGAAGTTGAAACAAGGCCCTCAACAATAAATACATTCGTAGATAGGTTGCAGAACAATTATTTATTACATGAAATACATATAAGCGGCTATCGCTTTGCACTGACAAGCAGGACGCGTACGGAACTAGCCTGCGTGGTGGCCAGGTGAAGGAGACCTGGTTCTACCCTATATTGCTGAAGTTAGTGAAATAAAGACCTGTAATAACTGTGTGAATTTACATCTATCTGGGGTTGTCTAGACGAGACAATATTAATGTGGCCCAATTACCAGACGGGGAATTGGGGTGTGTTGCTAGCACTGGCAAGTGCTAGTGGTCAACAACTCAGGAGGGCCGTTGATGGAAGTGTGGTGTGTGGTGTTGCTGTAGACTCCTTACGTGCTGTAGAGCTGAACAGAAGTCGAGCATAGTGAGAGAGCTGCTGGTGAGGAGGTCTAGAGCCTCCGGCTGCCGATGCTGGAAGATGCCCTTGAGGTACTGCTGAAGATAACCTCCGGCAGCAGGCGATTCTGGGGTAGTTCTTTGGTGTGGCGTTCTCGGTTGATAGCTGGTGGCACACTAGGCACCTCTGGCAGGTTTCTTTGGGCACCGTAAGCACCAGTTCATTTCCTGCTGGCACCGTAAGCGCCGGCAGAAGACAACTGAGGAGTCCTGGTCGGGGCCGGGCTTTTATACGTATTTCGCATGGTGGTCATCTTGGAAAAGGGTGGTTGGGTAACCAGCCCCTCCTGGGGGTGGGTCCAGCTGTGGACACCACGAGTCGTGGCCGGCCGAAGTTGGATGAGGCGTGTTGCGGGAGGGGGGGGGGAGATTCCTCCCTTGCGCTGGACTCTCTGCCTCTGACGCTATAGCTTGGCATGGCCTGGTTCGGATTGGCTTCAGTTGTCACGGCCCGGCTCATCTGTGGCCCTGCGTGCATTTGAATATTATTTGTATACCACGGGCAAATAGGATCTTGCCTCGTGATTAAAATAATATTGTGCACGTTCATTCCTTCATACATCCCTGGGAAATGCCAGCTAACACGTCTCTGGTGTTAGGCAAATGCGGCATTGTTGAAAATGGCTCACGTAATGTTTCCTTCAGGGTTGATGACCCGTAGCCGTTTCTAGTGCTGGGAAAGCGGCATACGTCAAATGTATATGTATGTTTGCAATCAAAATAATGAAAAGGCACTACTTTACATATATGAACCTTTTTACTGTAAGTAAAATCTTAATTTCTCTGTGTGATTATGTTTACCACATCATCAGTAATAAATAGATATGAAGCATCTTTTGAATTACAGCGATAACATCAGCTGCAGTTTCTTCAGTATAATATAAGATTTCTGCTTCATATATGGTCTAAAACAGTGGTCCTCAACATGTGTGATACAGCAACCTGGTAAATTTGTTTCTTAAAAGACGAATGCCCGGAACCAACAAACTTACCTCTAACACATTTTCAAAACTTTATAAAAAAAAGTTCATACATTAAATGCTATTTAATAAAATCTTGTAGCATAATGTAGTTTTCTCAGGCTAACATCATTAAATTAATTTGTGCATATTGTTGTTGACATACTCCTTTTTAATCATCAAAATAAATATATCATTCAGCATAACATAAAAATAAATTTAAAAAAGATAGCAAGAAAAATATTTACACTTTGTAATTGATAATGGAGTCAGCTATGCAGGGAAAGCAGCAAATGGATAGCAACTTGTCTGTAAAACACTATTATCACACAGACAAGCCAAAATTTATACATACAAATGTGGCATTACAGACATAGATTACAAATTTGCGAGAAAGGAGTGGGAAAAATTCAACACTAAATCTCTACGAGAGTACACAGAACTCTATAACAAACCTAATATTGACCGATATAATGGGAAATTTTAGAGATGTATGTTTCAAAATATATAAGCTAGATCCAGCATGGTATTTCACAGCCCCAGGGTTAGCATGGAATGCTATGCTCAAACATACTAAAATAGAACTAGAATTATTAACAGATTACGACATGATTTTGATGATAGAAAAAGGTGTTCGTGGAACCATTACAGTTCAGGAGAACACTGTACCTCCTGTACACCCACTAGCTCTTTGTCCCTGCCAGGAATGTTGATTTCACAGAGGTCAATGTATAAATTTCTGTCGGCCTACCAGCTCTTGAAGTTGTGCATGAAATGCTGAGTTCACAGTATAGTCTATTCGCGGTCCCTTCACACTTTTTCAATCAAACCTTTGAAAAATCACCCCATGTAAGACGTATTTGGTAATTTCCTAAATAGGCCATGTATCACAAGCATTTTATACTTCTATTAGCATAAAAATACCCTATTTTTGATAAATTCAATATTTACTTGTGGTTTATCTGTCAAAATATTGTATTTAATAATATAGAATAAAAAACAAGGAGAAAATAGCTGTGGTAGTAATGCCTAGTAAGAAATAGTTCTTACACAAAATATTATTACACTCAGTGTGCACAAATGCAGTGCTTTGTCCCTTTGATGTCATTTTTAGCTTTGTTAGCATGAGGTGGAGGAATAACCTAGAAGTTCAACTTTAGAGGGGCTCCGAAAAATTAGAAGTAATGATGAATGGAATATATCTTGAATAAATAAATAAAATAACCTAGGCTACAACAAAATGAACATTCCGTACAGGGAAAAAGAGCTGGTGGACAGACAGTAATTGATGCGGTAGCTTCAAGAACTTGCAGACAGTTAAGACGAAATATACAAGTGGATCACATGCAAATGTAAACTGAAGACTAGGCTTTTAAAACTACCTGTTGTAAGTAGTAATAGTCAACTCGAACAGCAAAAATCACATATAACAGTGGAATTGAGTAAATGAACTGAAGAAAGAGAAAATATGTTACAATTATTCTTGATTTGTCGGTGGTAGGAATACATGTATGTTGTGAAACAGACTAAACAACATAATCTTCCGTCAGTACCTTTAAAACTTGGCAGCTACAAAGTTTAATTAGAAAATCCCATACTTAAAGATTAGCTTCTCAATGCATCAGTTTTACATAAAGGGTTAAAAAAAAACCATAACTGTGGAATTTTCTGATGAACACTTAAGATAGGTCAAAAGTTTCCAGAATGTGTACAGAATGGTTTTTTTTTTCTATAAAAGCAAATATTTAAAAGCTTTAGAAACTCATGCTTACTGAGGCAGTATCCATTACTACAGACTTCCTCTAAAAAAATTCTACGGGTAGCATTTATTTGAACGTGAAGAATTTAGCATTCATTTATACAATGTGGGGTTCTCGATTTAAACTTTACAGCTTCCTGTGACTGGGCAGATTCCTCAAACCACATTGTTTTCTTTTAAGTACATTTTAACATACGTTTTAGGAGGAAGAAGAATTAGAATGCCAGATGGGTAGGCAATGTACTATTCGCAGATCAGAAATACAGATTCCTTAGAGACTGTTAATATTATGAAAATATCGCAAAGAAAGAAACAATTTAGTTCACAATAATTTAAAACAATCACACATTAAATATTTATATATCTGTATGCCATTTTTATGTATAGAGGCATGTTACAGAGCTGAACAAATTGTGACAGTCATCAAACTCCCATTATTGAAAATTAAGTATTGCTTTCGGAATACTCATCATAACGGACACCTGCTTGAGGCAGTGTGGTTCCTTTACCACTGGAATACACATTTAATATCATTACTGACAACAAACACTTAATGTCGGTAAAGGTGTAAGTTTTAAATCAACATTACAGGATGTTTACGTTTGCCCTAAGTTACATAAATGACGCCCTCAATGTATTAAGGTCATAGTTGTTTATATGTCAATCTCCCATGCATAAATATAGCTACATACAGCAGCGACTGTTTGGCCTAAAGAATAACCGTTTCTGAACTGCAACAGCCCTATTGTATCGTGCATTGTGTGTGTTGCCTACCAGTCGGGTATTTTATTAACTCTTCATTATAAAACTGCTGCTGAAATTCCTTTAAAAGAATGAGGTTAAAGGTACTAAGACAGGATGACCTGTTTAGTTATACTCTCTCCCAGTTCCTTTCTTTCACTGAAAGTTTAATTTTTATTATCCTACCACTCATCCTCTTCCTCCATTAACATGTCTCTTGTTACTCCCTCTTTCCCACTCCCACATATGTTAAGTGCACTTCCTTCTCTCATTTCCCTCCTTTGCTCTCATTTCCAACTTGTTTATACTATCCATAATATGACCCATCTTTCTTCTTTCCATCATATCTAAAATTTCCTCTGTCTTTCCCATTACCATTCATACATTTGGAGTTAAGTTTCATACTCCAATTTTTCCTGTAATTCACTGTCCATGAACACAATCAGACCCAGCATGAAAATACGTAGCCTTAAAGTGGTTTCTTTTAAATTTAAAAGCCATTATTTATAGCTGCTACTCGATTATTAGCTCAAATAAACTTCATAAGAGGCCTGTTAGCTGCAGAGTTTTTAAGGGTTCATAACATACACAAGTATTTTTTTACCTTAGCTCGGCAACGAATCCAGAAAATTTTGGCTTCCCTCTGTGGATTTCATATTTAAAGATAGCAACAAACAGTTATTAAGAACCTATTCCATTCTTGTTTCTTCAGCATCTTTATCCCAGCAATAAGGAATACAGTTGCACTTTTATCAAAAAGTTCAGTGACAACTTTGACGCAGTTGGGTGAGACACGAGACGAACAATGACACAAATACTTACTGGTAATTTGGGCACCAGCGGTGCTTCCCAATCACTGCACTATTGAGACTCAGGGTTCTCAGGGATGCTGTGAGTTCTGTGTGTCCATCTCACCCATGCGTACTTACAAACACACAGGCAATACTAAACTCTTTACTAAACATCACTTGAAATAAACACTTAATAAAATATATGTGGCCAGGACACTGTCACTACTGAATAAAAGAATCACGTTCACTGTAGACTTGCTTTTATTGTTATTATGCATACACATCAACGTGGCAATGAAATGATTATCTCGGTCATGACTAGCCAATTCTGCTTGGGTGCTCCCCAGCCCGCAATTACTCTAGCACACGCCTAGATGGATGATCTCACAGAGGTGCATAAAAGTACAGCCTTCACAAGGGAAGAGGGCCGACAGCCGCTAGGGTGGACTGACTGTTTTCCCTGAAGACAGAGCGTGGGAAAAAATGAAACCCATAATACATATTAACACGTGTGATTACTCTGCATCACTAACGGAAACTCGTCGGGACTTGCCCTCCAGCACGTGGGTAGTGTGGTGACGGCCTATACAAAGAGCCGGCTAGGACGGGAACAATTGCACCTTACACTAATTACAAAATTACATAAACCCTTGAATGATACATGGAACGAGATGGGACATGAGAGGAATATTCACAAAAAACACACACACATGTGTGAAAACAAGCTTAGATGGCACGGATGCCACTGGATGAAATTTGTAGCAGACCATGTGGTGCAGGTGAAATTGCAATATTTCTGCGTGGAAACGGCAAACTAAATTCAGACAAAAGATTATTCTTGCTGAGAAAATTATTCTCTTTACGATTGCAGTGATTACAGGCTTGTAACATGCCTGATGGTGGTAAAATCAAACACTAATGTGACCGCGTGGTCAAGTACAAAAGCATCAATTTACGTGAAAAATACATTGAACCCTGAATAAAATTGACATTGAACCCTTAATAAAATATTGCAAATATGATGTTACATAAATAAGCTCTCAAATGCGCAACGACGGCATATACAAAGACTTGGCGTTGGTCGGCCACATGGTTATACATGATGTTGCCATAAAATATTCAAACACAAAAAATACTCTCAAATACATACATAAAAACAAGGCTCTTAAAATTATGTGTAGCAATAATGCAGAAGTTACAATGAAATGCCATAAACATGGGCGGATGGCGCCTGATTCAAGTTGCGCAGGTCGCGTGACCTCTCGGACATTTCTCCTCCTCCTCCTCCTCGATTAAGTTAAAAATGCAGCAAGAAATTAATAAAGCGGAAGTATAATGCTGGGGAAAATGTCTGGCAAAAACGTACGCAAGCATAGGTTAACCGGTAAACTAAATTAACTATGGAATCCTAAATCAGTGAACAAAAGTTGTAGTGCGTAGGTGAGTGTCTTACCTTGCCAGCTCTCCTCAACAGACTGTCCAGATACAAGCGTCGCACGGACCTACCATGGCCGCCTATGGGATTCACATAAGTGAAAGTGCAATGCACGCAGAAAAAAATATTTAATTATTGAAAATGAAATGGCACAAATTAAATTAAATACTGTTTCACATTTCTATAATTTTCTTATGAATTGCAATATTATTTTAGTGTCTCTTATGACGGCGTTTTTGCCGGAATATTAAGTGTTCTTAATCTCAGTGCCGCGGGCACTTTGAATTTTATAACCAAATTATTTAAAATTAGTACAAACACTTTAAAACATTTAAAGATCTATTAAACACTGCAAAGACAATAGGACACATTTTACACTGAAAATAACATTTATACGAAAGTTCAAAATTATGGGGCTCTTTGCGCACGTGCAGGACACGTGATACGTGTGTGGTGAGTGCCGTAATGGGTTCTAGCGCCGCTGGCTGTTAGCCGGTGTCAACTTGAAACAAGTTAAGAAACATTCAAGTGGAACTTCTAAAAACCGTGCAGAATATAGGCTAAAATTATTTTATTAATTAACGAGAAAAAGGGATATTATAAACATTCTTGTATTGAGTCACAAATCAATGATTAATGTATAGATTTGCATTACATAGCGAACAAAAATATTACATAATAAAGAACTGGCCATCAATTTTCAGTATGGGGAAAAAAAAAACTTCTGGTGTAATTATACATTTTTACTTGTTTCATGTACTATTTTCCTTGTTTATTTTGCAGGCCATAGTAGATAGAGGAAAACGATTAA
Organism: Dryococelus australis; assembly: GCA_029891345.1. Taxonomy (NCBI): domain Eukaryota; kingdom Metazoa; phylum Arthropoda; class Insecta; order Phasmatodea; family Phasmatidae; genus Dryococelus; species Dryococelus australis. The sequence continues at coordinate 175,526,718 of CM056995.1, forward strand.
TAGGACCTACTGACACTCACGAAGATGTAAAATTGAAGAAACTAACTGTCAAGTTGATTGCTTTAGCACTGTTGCAACCAGAGATCGTGGAAGAAGGTTTTCACTATGTTAGAATATGGGCAGAAGTTAATGATGTAGCAAACAAAGACTCCCTTCTACAGTAAGTATGTTAATAATTTACAGCAGAGAATTTTTATGTAACAAAGTTCATGTAGCTGAATAAGCTGCCAGTAAATTAATATATTTCAGGTACTTTGAATCACAATGGTTGCGGAAAGTGGGTGCACACTCTTTTTCTGTGCATAATCAACCCAGAAGAACAAATAACTGCCAAGAGTCCTACCACAGACAGCTATTTGGACATGTGGGCCGAACTAACCCTAATGTCTGGCATTTCACAGGTATGTACAGATTGTTGAGCAAAATGATCCTGCTATAATTATAACAAATCTTTATTTTCTCCTGAACATTAAAATTATAATGCATTTAATACAAAAATAATATAAATAAATAAATAAAAAAGGTTCGAAATTTAATCACTTAATATTTAAAAAATGACCAAGGATACACAATGGTAATGTCTTAATATGTTAAGAAACTTAATGACTTTTGAAAGTGTTTTTCTGAAAAATTCTGCTCATACATAATAAGAACAACTGCTAGCAAGGTATTATTTTATGAATATAAGGCTTATCAATATAAGAATGTTTTAAAAGCACACACATTACTTGTCTACATATTACTACATACAATATTTTTTTTAAAGAGGTGTTACAGGAATTTGCGGCAAGTGAACACAGACAGTACTTAAGGGTAGAACGTGGCGAGACACAAATGGTACCTACAAGACAGAAACATAATGACAGCCCAGCAAAATCTAGCAAGTGGACGCATCACACTGCATGAATTTCTGTCATATATGGCACACAGAGAGCCTTTACAAAGGATTGTTCTATCTGTCGTCGGGATGTTGCCTGCAGGTAAAATATTTCATTACATAGTGTACAAAGTTGAATGCTTGAAAAAATAAGCATTGTGTTCAAAATGTAAGAAATGTAAACTTACTGCAGTGAAATATCCCCCCCCCCCCCCATTTACAGCCCATCCTTCTTATCAATTACCAATAAATGTTTCAATGTACTGATTTGGCAATGACTGCTGTAGTACATTTCAAATTACCAAATGAAATGAGCAAATTAGCTTTGCAGATTTAATTAGAACAACAAAATAATCCTTTTAATAAAAAAAAAAAATTAATTACTACTTTATGATATTTCCTGCTACTTCCTTGGATAGAAACCCCACAATGTGGTAGCAGTTCATATTTGTCATCACTCAACTGCTTTCACATTACTCTAACTGCTCTAATATCATCTCATGTTTATGCCTTGCATGGATTGAAGGCATAGGCATCAAGTACTCTCTGTCTAATGTAACTTTGCAAGAATCTGACAGTCAGTGAGTGGCAACTTGACGTACACAAAACAAAAGTGCCATTTACAAAACCCTGTATCAGTGGATGCACGAAAGAACAAAGGTTAATATAACGTAGGCTACCCTGAAAGCACAGCAGAAGTACATCAGACAAGCAGAAAATACACTGTAAGAAAGAGTTCCTAGATTAATTAATAAATTTTATTTTACGTGATCACAAAGCAGCAGTTGTTAGTATTACAAACTAAACTTCGTTATAAAGTAGTAATATATATGTGTTTAAAATTAAATGCACAGTAAAATATCTGTATCGAAATGAAATGCAATTTCAAACGTTAGATCAATTCAGGTTGTATCCCTACTCTCCATCCATGCTTGATATTAATTCAGAAAGCCTACAGAAATACTGCATGGCATAGTTAAATTATTTTTTCAAATAATTTGATGAAATGTTTCAAATTCAAGTGGTTTCGAGACAGTAATAGTAGAAAAGTCAACATCAAAAGACGGGGATCTATAGGCAACTGTATGTGGCGCTACCTACTGAATAGTTCTCGATTCACTCCAGCATGCCCGGCCGTGCCATGCACACCATCTGTCCAATCTCTCCCGAAGTGTACCTACCCTCGACTAACCAACCTGCAGGAAGTCTCTTTCGTGTATAATATAACAAATTTAAGAACAGATACCAATAGTTTTATTTTTCTGCAAGCTCTGCATAATTTTAAAGTAACATATATTTTGTGTACAGTGATTTCGATTACCATTAATTTCTATTGGGTTCACTCTTTTCAAAGGATTTGTTGTTTATAGGTGCTTACAGCACTATTTCGGTACAAATTATTTTATTTTATTACTTAAAAACCTTGAAGTACATGGAATAAGTGTTGCATACGTACCTAACCACATGCATAAACATACACCACACAGTACAAGATAAAAGATGGGGGAGACAGAGAAAGATAATATTGAAATGAACATGGATACTATCACAGAAAGTTTGCAACTATGGTTGAAGGTATAACAAGTAAAAGTGGGATTTACCACACTAACAAAATATTCTCCAAACTCTGAAGAATATATTAGTGAAAATTTTCACTGACTTAAATTCTCTTGCCAGACAAAAGAATTGCAAGTTTTGACAACCCCCCCCCCCCCCCCCCAAAACAAAACACATTAAGATGCCATTGGTGAGGCGGCTAGTGAATTTCTCAATTGGGAAACTGCCATGGGACCACAGAAATATTTAGTGCAGTCTTGAGCCATAACCTGCTTTTGCAATCTTGCTTGGGGAAAGAGGTAGCATGTAGCCAACAGTGTACTAAGAGGATTGTATAATACAAGTGGAAAGTGTGAGGTATGCAGCTGTGTTAAGCCCATGTAAAGTAAACTTGTCAAATAAAATAAATTTTAAGTGAAAATACACATGTTGATCCATGACTCTCTCTCTCTCCCAAAATGGCATACACGTATGTACCCAGACTCAGTCTTCTTTCCCATACTGCCTGTATGACACGGTATCTTACCACCAGCTTCCATGTTACACCCCTGCAACCGGACTAAACAATGAGTTAGTTATAACATCAACATTTAAATTGAAAACAAACTAATAATATTTGTATGCAAAAATTATGGTTACACAACCTTGTAAAGTTATTAATATTATAAATACTAGGTCTATATGTTAGTGTCACAAATAATAAAGTAGTGTGATATTGCTTAGCTCCAGAATTTTTGAGCCCAGACCAGAATTTACAATTCAACCCTTCACTCATTCAGGTTCAACCAAATTAAATCATGACATAATTCAGCCAATTTAGGGAGGGGGGCGTTATTATCATTACCCACCAATGTCAAATTATCTTATCTACCAAATGAATTAAACAGAGAAAACAATTTTCAACAGTACAAACATGCATGCAAACACCAAATGTGCAAAAAAAAATTAAAATAACTATACATTGAATGGTGGGGGGCTGTATTTATTACATCACTACACCTCATGGTTTTGAGTTTTATATGACAAGTATTAAATGGTTTTCTGCAAAGTGTTCAGTAGAATTTATGGGTATGACACAAAAATGTCCTTCGGCATAGTTACTTTAGTCTCACCACTTTATATATCTGTCTGTGTGTGTGTGTGTGTAATGACGGCAGTGGCAAGCAGCGGGCGGCTGCTGCCCAGCCAGAATAATCGCATAGTTACCGACAGACAGCTGCCCCGCCCAAGGATCTAGGGCAGAGCGACAGTGGCAAGCAGCAGAGCCCGGTCACACTGCAAAGGATCTAGGCGCTCGCTCAGCTACGTGCACACTGCAATGTTTTCACTGCCAGCCTCTGCACACGAATGATTTAATTTTGAATTTGGTATATTCATATCTATTATCAATAAATTAAGTGCTGTGTTTTTAAGAAACGTATCCTCTGCGGTTGGCGAAGGATTACCTACATTAGACCCCATTTTAATGTTTACATGTACGTGTCTTAGCGATTATTGCATAATTCACGCACCCTAATTTTTTGCACTAAAATCCTGTAAAATAGGTGCAAGAATTATGCCAGTAAATACGGCGGTCGTGTGGAGCTGTGACGGGCAAGTTATCACTTGCAGGGCAGTGCTTCTGCGGCCAAGTAAGTGATAAAGGGAAATGTTGCGTAGGCCAAGCAACTGATTGCGGGGCAATGCTACATAGGCCGAGTAACTGATTGCAGACAGAGAGGCTATACTTATGTGGCGCGGTCAGATTTTCCGCTCCTTTTCACAAAATTAATTTTCATATAAAAGGATATTTTTACAATATGGTGGTTTGAACACAATTTAAAAGCAATTTTAGGGCAATTTTTTAGTAGTAGGCCCTACTGGAGATCAAAATTGGTCTAACTCGGGGACAGCGAGGACACACTTATAGCGAGGATCGAACCTGGAACAGCGAATTCTCACTATAGCGGGACTCTACTGTTCTTGGTGAATTCTCTAACTACTGTTTGTTGTCAAGGTATGGAGTTGATGGCTCCTGTTTTCTATTTAGTATTGCCTGTTACTTTGACAATTGTTATTCTTAGGGTCTACATGATGTTGGTTTCAACTAGTGGGGAGGACTGTTATATATTGGTTTAGGAAATTGCGTATGTGGATGTTGGTAGTTGTACGAGAGTGTTGTGTGTGTGCAATGGAGGAGTGAAATATACATGATGTGGTTCGCTTTTGTGAAGTTGATTATTCTCATGTATGTAACAGTAACATATTATTTCAATGTTGAAATCCTAAATTGCTTAATTTTGTTTTCCTAAGTGTGTTCAAATCGAAGTTGCCAATTATAAAAGTAGGTTTTCCCAATGATTATACTTTTTATAATTCTAAGTCTTCCATTAATATTTCTGTATTATTAGTGTCTGGACATTAGTATATGGACATTTTATTGTTAATCCACATTTCTGGTACCACAATTATGTCTAGAGGTTGTAACTTACATACAGTTGTTTCTAGGTCTTCTACATTGTTTCTGTTGCTCCTTCCATTAACATACATACCTTTAAGAATAGGGTCATTTTCTGAGTTCCACTCAAATTTCACAACCAACAGCAATTTATAAATGTTTATAGCAGTGACATTGTACAATACATTGGGATGTATGACAATCAAGGACCTATGTCTGGAAAGAACTCTGCACCAAACTCCTTGACTGCATCCAAGCCACTTTATGGTGTCAGCATTGGAGTAGTGGAACATACAAGGACAGGAATTGTTGAAGCAGTTTTACTTGCCATAAAGTAAAATTGTATTTTACATTTTATAAAATGATGGTTATGAAAATTTTAAATTATGCCATTATTGAACTAAATATATATTAGGTCCCTAGAGATACACAACTAGGTAATAGGGAACATTTCAAATTAAATAAATAATTGATAATCCAGGTAATTGAAGTTACATGCTACAACTCACTGCAACATGGTCTGTAACAAAACTTATGAATGGCTTTTGCCAATGACTAGCTAACTGACAGCTTAATAAAATACACAATGTCTAATTAATCTACATCAAACATATAATGAATTGCAATTGTCATTATTTATGAAATGAATACATACATTTGTTTATCCGAAGTTAAGTCTTTCACATATATAGGGCTGTTGTACTGTGTTGTATCATATTTGAAATTAAGTAGCAATAGTACATTTAACATAATGATTTTATAGTGCCAGAAAAATGTATGAACACATACTTGTTTTAATTTTTTAGATGCAAATCAAGTGCAAAGTAATGAAAATCTACAGAATGACTTGCCGGATGAGAGTGCCCCAGTATGGCATTTGCCAGAAGATGAGGAAACGGAGCAATGGGAAGCCTTTCTACCATCACCTATTGCAACTGATAATCCCAATATCACCGTGGGCAGTGTTCCTCTAACTGGAGAGAATGTTGTTCCCAGAACATGTGTGGCATGCAATGATGAGCAGCCATGCAATTGTATTTTGCCATGCAAGCACCTTTGCCTTTGCGAATCATGTTTGGAGACAATAGAAGGGAATCCAAGATGCCCTATATGTAGGCAAATTGTAGAAACAACAATTAATACAATACTGCATAAGTCATAAATGATCATGCAAGAAAAAAATTAGTTGCTGTACAGATGTTTGAACAAAATGTTGCTAATGCAATAAATTTTGTATTTTTCTACTTGAAACTTTTTAAAGTCAAATGCTAAGAATCTTCTTCAGACTGATATTTTAAAAAGTATTTATTCTAAAAAGTAAAAAACTACTGTGCAAAATGCTAAAAGCCTTACTCTTACATCACATGGATTCCACTACAGCAAAATATTACATTTTTCTCCAGCAACTTTGCACACACCTCTCCACAAAGCGAATGGAATAAAATAAAGGGAAAACAACTGTTTTTATTTCTTGTATGCAAAGCGTTTTGATATTACATGATTAAAAATTAAGGAATCACTTCCAAGATTTTGCTGACACACCAAATAACATAGAATCATTTGTAACTATCTTGTAGTACAGTTGGCCTCCTACAAAACAGTTTGAATCAGCATTCAGTTGCCCTACCTCATAATGTGTACCTACAGATAGTTTACTTAAATACATTGCAGAATTTATGCCAAGGGCAATGGATAACAACGTTTATTGTTACACATTTCGCAGTGGTCTGCCTGAAGATGAATGGAATCCCTAGCTTCAGAAAAATAAATTGATAGCTTGGAGAATTTTAGAAGTTTTACAATGCACATTTCAGCTGCGCAATATAAAACTATGTATATATGTAGGCCTACTCATATCTGGGTTACTCATTTGCTACCCTAAACATGCCATGTGTCGTGTCAATAGCTTTAAAAAAAAAAAAGTATTACAAAGTACACCAAAATGTACCACTGTGCCATGCAGACATCAAACATACAAATAACCCCAATGAGACAAAAGGAATTTATGTATATTTGTACTGCTTAAAAATCAGTTGGCCTCAATGTCAGGCACTTGACTATGGCTTTGCATTTATATCAGTCTCCATGAGTTGCCAATTATGTAGTGCAGTAATACTGTGTTTGTTTTCAGTAAGTGTTATCAGCACTTTGCAGCAATATGAAATTTATTGTTTAAAACGAAAACATTATATTTTAATGTTGTTGCACGGGCATTTGTTATGGAACGCTTCAAAAGATAAGGCACCTTGTTATCATTTTTTTGAAAGTATGTGAGGTTAAGTAGCAAAAGACTGTTGAAAACTTTCAAAAATCTCAGACTGATGCCAGAGACAGCAATCAGGAAACGTGGCAAATCTTCTGAAGACATCAGGACCTTCGACAAGTGAAAACATCAGTAGGTTCTAATTTTTGTAAGACATATACCAAAATCAATAGATCCAAAAGTTAAGAAAATGTTATTTTCTTTTATGGTTAAGTTCTTTTCAAAGACAAAACAATTTTGTGGTGACTGAAATATCATCAAAGTACAGTTATATAAATTTAAAATGTGCATACTTTTGTGTTTTAAAGTAGACTAGATTTTTTAAATTTATTGTTAACAATAATATTGTTAATAATAATAAATAATTGTTATTTTCTATGAAATTTTGAAATTAGATTTAACTACATACCTGTGTTGATTATGCATATTATTTTGTGTATTACTTGTGACTAATATTGGCCCAATTGCCTTGTTCTTAAGCTTAGCAATTTTTTTTTGTTTTTGTGTGTTTGACAAATGCCATACCTCTGGCCCAGTGGCTGCATATTTGGGGTACACTGTATGCTTATAGACTTTTAAAATAAATAAATAAAAATAAACCTGCATTTTGATAAAGGTATCTTTTAAATTTTTTCACACTTAAATTTTATCTCAAAAATATTAATATTCCTACCAGCGGTATATTCAAAGTTTAGATAAGAAAACTGCTTAAATAGCACCATTTTGCACCTTGAAATCCAAATTTTCCCACCTTTAAGGGATAATCGCATTCCTTTATCAAACTTCCAGGTTGGAAGCCCCCCCCCCCCCCCCCCCAAACAAATCCTAGTTACGCCACTGCTTGGTACAGGAAAAACCCAGAATTGTTAGACTAACACATACTCTTTTCCACTCTGTGATTGTCCAGTCAGTATCTTCACAGGTCCAGGTATGACAGATTCAATGGTGTTACATTGTTAACAGTAGATGACAAATAGTTATTCTGCTGAACTTCATGTGCAGCACAGTGTGCCGTACCATTGAACACTAGGAAAATGCTGTTGCGCCTTTAGAGTTTATCACTGTAATTTGCAGACACTGATGAAGCATTACTTTTTTAAGAGCCACATTATAAATAGACACTCACTTTTCTGCGCGCAACACACACACACACACACACACACACACACACACACACACACACACACACACAGAGAGAGAGAGAGAGAGAGAGAGAGAGAGAGAGAGAGAGAGAGAGAGAGAGAGAGAGAGAGAGAGAGGAGAGAGAGAGAGAGAGAGAGAGAGAGAGAAGAGAGAGAGAGAGAGAGAGAGAGAGAGAGAGAGAGAGAGAGAGAGAGAGAGAGAGAGAGAGAGAGAGAGAGAGAGAGAGAGAGAGAGAGAGAGAGAGAGAGAGAGAGAGAGAGAGAGAGAGAGAGAGAGAGAGAGAGAGAGGAGAGGGAGAGAGAGAGAGGAGGAGAGAGAGAGGAGAGAGAGAGAGAGAGAGGAGAGAGAGAGAGAGAGGAGAGAGAGACACACACAAACACAATACACACAGAGTTAAACAACACAGAACAGTAAATCAAGCAACGTATATATTACAGATAAAGTGTTACAGATTGTTTGAAGAATAGTGCATTCACCTTACTGTCATGCTATATATGTTTATGCAGTGTTTATGGGCTGTGGCACAAGAACTTGAGATATTTTTTATATACTATTGTATGTATCAATACAAATATACAGTAAGTAGTTAATTGTTTACATTTTTTACAGTTTTGAATTTTTCATAACTTTTATTTCCATAAATCCTACTTTATTTATTATCCAAAATTCTGGCTATCCAAAACTACCCCCTCCCTCAGTCCTGTTTCAGTTAACAGATGTTATACTGTAGACTGAATGTTAGTAAATTTTACATACATATTCAATGACTTCTACCTAATTAGAATGCATATCACACCACAGCCTGGGTTAACACCATTTTCTGCTACACTAACCTAACATCAGAGCCTCCTACACACCTTAAGAAAATTCTCATCTTTTCGACATTACTCAGTGCTTCAAGTCATGTCTCAGTTAATTCAATAAGAAAAGGTTGTGAAAGCCATTTTACATTTTCCTTTATAACAATTGTACACATTAAGACTTCCTACATTTTGTATATTTCTTTATTCTCCATTCTAGAACCCCCAACATTAACTCAGCCATTACATTTAACAACAGCACTTTAGCTGAGACATCTACTGAAGAACCTCATGGAAATGTAAGCAGTTGCTCGTAATAGTGAGCAGTGGCTTAGTTTTCTTTATACCAAATCTTAGCAGCTCAGGGATCAAAGCCAACAGGTAGTTGATTGCAATCAGGTTAAGGAAAGTTATTGTTATTTATACATAGCTGAGCTGTTACTTTATATTCATGAGTTTTGGGGAGCTGCTTAGTTTTATTTAAACCATTCACTGCCTCATTTTATGCTCACACATTTGCCCATTCAGGTAGTCGTACAGCAAGGGCAGCTGAGAGAGCCGTACATTGTAGTTGGGAGTGGCGGTCAGTGGCATAACCAAGTTTTTTGTATGGGTGAGGCCCAAAATGTGAATTGTTATGAAGACAATAAGTACAAATATATTTAAATCAGAAAACCAAAACTTTTTTGCTTACTTTCAGTAAGTCTGTGTAAAATATATTTGCTAACCACATAAACTGAAAGACGAATGTTGCCAAATCTAAAAAATTATAACCAGTAATTAATCAAAATTTTTTTTAGACTTTGTAAAAGTAATTTAATGTTGGCTTTTTGTCCAGGAATAAAAACAGAACGGACAATTTGATGGGTACACACAAACTCCTGAATTCCTAGGATCAGTTTTTGGGGTTTTTTTCCCCCCCACGAGATCTCTCCGTTATTTAGAAATGGGAGGAACAACTTTGATGTGGGGAGCAAAGCCATTTTGTCATGGAAAAGGAAGAAGGTTGATCTGTAGAAAAACACCGCTTAGCTTGAGAGCCTTCCATCTGCTTTTAAGAGACGTGAATCGCATCTATCAAAATAATCTTGTAGCGGCCGGCCGCCAGCTTGTATCGACTGACCGACAACTTCCCAGCCCCGAGGATCTAGGACCGATCGTCAAATGCGAGTCGCTGCGCCCGGCCGCGCTGCAGAGAATCTAGGCACTCGCCCCACTACGTGTGAACGGCAATGTATTCGCTGCTAGCCCCAGCACACAAGTGATCCAACGTATCTTTATATATATTATCAATAAATAAAGTTCTGTCTTTTGTTTCAAACATAAGGCATCTCCAATAGTGTTTAATTATATTTTAACAATACATAGTCTTATCTTTTCACACACTTTCAATGGCCATGTCATATTGTGTTTAGGCCTTCTTTTTTACAACAAGGGGTGGTCCAATATGCCTTTCTTGGGTATCAAATTAATCAGGAGACGTCCAGCTATTAAAATATACACACGTATATACATTTAGTTTAAAAAGTGTTTTTTTTAAGCGCTAGAGATGACTGAACATGAACTTCATGCAAAAAATTGCAAGTTTGGGGGCATACGGGTTAGGGGTTGATTCAAAATCTGCCCAAAATTTTCCAAATTTTTTATTACGACCCCCCCCCCCTCTATTTCGACCCTATTCTCTGGAACCCTCGGGGGTCGTAATAGATGGGTTCTACTGTGCAAAAATTGTATAATTTTCTGAATTAAATGTGTGCTGCAGATTTTGCTTGGACTTGCATTAATTTGAGTGTCACAAATACACTATGGAAAATGTGTGTTACGTAAACGACAAGGTAGGATATTTATTTTAAATATGTTTCTTTAGTGGTAATAAACAAGAAATTGTGTGAAACCATTTTCAAATGTGCTCAATTATACATGCATGCTAGAAGCCTAGAATCTCGGGGATGCAATGGGCAACATAGGCACGCATATGCCATGCCATTTTGCCTCTATGCACAAGGCAGTGCACTGGTGTGCAGTTGCTCAGTTGGGAACTCACTTTTATTTTACATTCGGTACTATGTCTATCATAATATGATATAATACTAAAGATAAAATGTGTGCTGCACCTCACAAAACTTAATTCACTGGAATGTTTGAACCTAAAACAGATGTGAACATGCCAGTTGTAACAACTGCAGCTTTCTATAAATGCACATAATTAGAAACTGAAATGGAAAACAGAATATAAGTCATTGGACGAGAATGTTTTCAAATGGCTATTTGCAAGTAGACAGTTATTACACATGTAAACAGTTATTTTAGGAGATATCTTTTACAGAAGCTCTGCTCATAATTTGGTGGCTAACATAAACTGTACAATTTTCTGTGTATTTTTACAAGAAAAATCCTTCGAAAGCCTGCTGCCAAAGAAATTTTGTGTAGAACAATCAGTTTACTTTTAAAATTTACAATGCAAATATTTGCAATATTACAAATTACACGATTTTATTTCAACTTACAATATTGAGACGTGGAAATAAAATAACTGTACTTTATTTTGGGTAATTTTCTAGAATAGGGGCATTTGTGAAAATCAGGAAAATGGTACCTGTATACACAAGATATGATTACTAATCATTATATTTTATCATGAAAACACTCATAATTGCAAACATATGTAATTGAACAATACCTAAATTGGCAATATGACCGGCATAAGTTACAAATATGATAATGGGGCGGCATATGAGCTGGAGGGAAATTGCAGCATAAAATGTTATCATGTAAATGTGCCCAATTTTTATTAGTTTAACCCCTCAATTTTCTTGATCTTCATAGTCCTCCACACTATCGGTTTTGTAGTTTGTATTGGTAATATTGTAAATTCAGGTATTGTTTCGTTAAGTCATTTAGCAATTTCATGTATTCTTGTGAATAAATATTAGAATTATGGACATATTTTCCACTCTTTGTACCCCACAATTTCTCTGATCTTCATAGTCCTCCCCACTATCGTTTTTGGGGTTTGTATTGGTTATTACTTGAAACCCCTAGGAATTTTTTTTTTGTGTAATTAGTAGATATATCCCGGTATTATTTTCCAGATTTTCAAAACAGCCCCTATTCTAGAAAATTATCTTCACAAAAATAAAATAAAGTTGCACCTTGCTGGCATTGAGATTGAAAACTTTGCATTACAATCCCACATCTTTAACCACAAAAACCAACTTGACTAATGAGGTGAACATTTATTTTCACAATGGATACATAAAGGTACTGAATAAGCCACAATAACATAATCTTGCATTTTGGGAAGAACTAAGGTTAATGAATTAGAGAACTGCTGTGCTTCACACTGCCATTACTTAAACATCTGCAGGTTGACTGCACATTTGCAGTTTGATAATAGCAGAATATATTGTTTTATGAACATGGCAGGACAAGTTATTTATTAGCATTGAACACTGTTTTTAGTCTGCATGGTTGTATGGCCCTACCTTTCTTATTGAGAACTTCTAAAAGGCAACAAGTTTTCTCCATTATATACTAAACAAAGCAAATTACATTTCAGTATTTTTTAAAATCAATAGCACGTCAAAAGGGCAAACAATTTTACAGCCAGTATTACCAATAATATTAATGAACTGTTTACCTCAATAAAAAAAAAAGATAGAAAAAGAAACAGATTCAATTTGCCCTCTTTTTTCACTTTAAGAATAAAATTACAATTTACATGACATTACGTGCACAACTTCGTGGAGTTACGAGCACACAAAGATAGTACTAGGAAACGTAATTAAGTAATCTTTTTTCTGTTTGCTTCTCTATGTTACCTTGTGGGATGTATGTTTTTTTTTAATGAGCTACAACAAATGATTATACCAGAGAAATTAATTCAAAATATTCTATGATCAATCCATGAACAGAAACACAGTTGATGCAATATTATATTACTTTGTCTCTGATTTATTCATGCTTTTTTTTTTGTTATGTTCTTTATTCAATTCGCTATAGTATTTTATAGCCTTAAAAATATTTTGAATTCCCAGGGCAGAATTTTAACCTGTGGATGCATGACATGTATAATACCCATACAAGTGTTGCGATTTTCATGAGCAATGCTTCATGCTGCCAGAAATACTGAAAAGGATTTAAAACAAAATTCTGACCTGTGACGTTTCGATTGGTTGAAAGTACCCTCTTGTCGTTGTCATTGCAAGCCAAACCATGGCAATTTTTCCTCCACTTATACACTGCTTAAAATGTATAATGAAAATTACATTTGTGTACTACTAGATAACCCAATTTTTAATTTACATTTAATTGGCACTTGCAGTTGGCACAGCGGCTAGAGCGCTCGTCTCGAATCAAGGTAAACCTGATTCAATTCCCAATAGGGTCACTCCTAAATTTTTGCAAGTGGGAATCGTGCGGAACGATGCCGCTGGTCGGCAGGGATTCTCGGGGACCTCCCATTTCTCCTCATCCATGCATACTGATGCTGCTCCATTTCAACTTTGTTTCATAGTCATCAGCTCTAAGACCTCATTGTCAAAAGGCCCCCTTCCCCTTTTTCTCAAAATTTTTTACACATATAGGGTATAAATAAAAATAAAGTGGAGACAAAGTTAATGTACCTTAAGGCTCCTGCCTAACTGGTGGTTAAACTGTGCTGCAGTGTGTTAGAAATACGAAACTATTAAATGTGCGTCCAATGTGCTGATCTACAAAAAAACTTCTGAGAAGGGCTGCAATGATTTCAAGATATTATGCACATTAGAAATGCCATTTCAGAGCACTTCAACATAGCTAAAACTGTTTTTTTCAAAGTACTGTATCTCAAAATATAAGCATCAGATACACAAACAACCCTGCATTGAAGCTTGCCAAAAATTTTTCCACCAATACAATGACAGGGTCAGCATTGAAAATTGCCATAGGTACACACAGCACTAAGAGAACACTGTACACCACTTCACAGCCTTGCGCTTGGTGGGTATATCGCACTTGATGAGCATAGCAGTCACCCTTATCGCTCTGCTCAGTCTCACTGAAAATGGCTCCAGGTAAGCGAACCCCTTACCGAAAATAACAAGTAAGGTTATGAAGGCACTTGAGAAAATTATATAGTATTGGCAAAATTGCAAATTGACATCGCTCATGTTCCAAGTTTTCAGACTTAATAAAAGTGGTTATAGAGTCACAAATTGAGTGAAAAAGTTTGTAAATTCTTGTATAGGCCGTTCACGGTAAAGTGAACACTTTTTGAAGCGGTTTCATCTGACATAAGAACCAATAAATACATTTCATTGTGGCCTCGGACTTCTGGTTTTGGGTATAGTGAATGTATACACTGTGTATATTACCCACATGGCAGGGTTTACATTAACAAGTGGTAGAAGGATATAAATTGATTGAAAGAAAGAAGTAACTAGGGCTTAAAAGTGCTCACTTTACCGTGAACGTTCTATAATGTAAAATATTTGCAGAAGTAAAAGGTAGAAAATTATTTCTATTCCATTCTACCTGCTAGGGACCTTTTAACAGATCTTCGTCCAATTGAAAACTGCATTGGAGATGTGGCATCAATTTGTTGCTTTTTAAACTGGTTTTTAAAAAGAACTAGGTCCATAGTTCACAGCGACAAAAAGAACTAGTCGCTTGTGATCGGTCAGTCATTCTCTCCGTACCAGTAACTACACCAGGTGCGTCACTGCGCATGCTCAAATAATCCGTCGTTCGTTGCTCCCTGCAGCTTTCCCCCCGCCAGCTATACCTCCCTGCGTGACTGGCCACATCGCAACGTGCATACTTCTTATCTATCTGTCTATGTCTATCGGTATCTTTGTTTACGCTTGTTCAACACTGCCTCAAACTGTAGAGATTGCAGAACTACCTAGTTCAATAGAGACATGCGTCGCAAATCGGTCGGGAACTGCAGTATACACAGCACGAGACAGTTGGCAGATCTATGGCCATGCAGCGGTCTTTCGTTCTTTCTTACTTTCTCGTTCGACTCCAATTGCGTACTCGGTTGCACGCCGGTCTGTGATACGAGGGGTTCGGGGTTCGGAACCCAGTCAGGGTATCGATATTTGTGTCGTTCATTTAACTTGTTTAATCCTCATCGGCACTAAAAACCTCGCTGTTACGGTGTCGTAAAACCCTCTCTCACTCACTCGTACTATAAATGCGATGTTGCCAAACATACAGAAATTCCCATATCTGTAAGAAAATACATCTGATAGCCGCACTAATACGAGTATAGCTACGACAGTTAATAATTAAAAAAAAAAAAAACTCATTAATGTTATGTCAAGTTTTACACACTCGCAATAAAGAAGTGAAAACCTGATTCTTTCCTAGTATATTCACTCAGTACTTCGGATATAGCTTTTTGACATTATTTGAAGTAATTTTTGTAATTAAAGTTTTGCTAAATGTTACGAATAGATCCATTGTGTCTGATACATTTTTGTTGACTTTGTACACACCTGACTTGGAAAAGTTAACTTTACACCTGGTTGTCTCTCGCAACACAGCCTATTATAATATTGTTGAGGTCATTACTATCAGTGTCAAAAGTAATTTGGTGTTATATTACACAACATAGGCGTGGATAACACAGTATAAAGATATTTCCACTATTCATTTATCTTACTTATATATAAAAAAAAAATAATCTCATCACACACAATAAAACACTAATTCATTAGCAATTAATTTACAAACATCACTCACTTGCTTCTCTTTCCGTTTCACGCTTGCTTAGATTCATTTGAGGAGGGGAAATAGAACTGTGAAAGAGGAAACAAAGAAAGAACTATCTAGTTCTCGGACCAAGGTTACACTTGCACTCTGCAGTTCGCCAGTACCCACTCACAGCGAACACACCTCTCTCAGGTGTGTTCGCTGTGAGAGTAGCGGGCGGAGTGATGTGCGCGATGCTGGCGCCAGGTAGTTTTGATAAACTGACTGAATTTTGTCCCGGACCGATTGGAGAATTTCGGCCGTGTGTGAAGGTTTAGGAGATGTTAGTTATTATGCGGGAAGCATTTTAGGGTGTTTTATTCTTCTGTTCTTATCAGGTTCACAGTCTCCTAGCCGTTTAATGGCGGGATTTGAATGTGAGAGTAGTTTATTGTAGTAATTTATATTGTGGTTTAGTAACTGTGTCTTTATAGTTAGAATTTTTAAACGTTCATGTATCAATATGTTGGTAGTGAAGGGCACTGCGTTTATTATGATTCTTAAATACTTATTTTGAATGACTTGAAGGGAGTTTAAAAGGAATTTATAAGTTTCCCCAGACTTCGTTAACATACAAAAGCGCTGATCTAACTATTGCTGTGTAAATTAATAGTTTTAATCGTCTGGGTAGATTAGTGCTTTTTAACATTGGAAACAGTTGCGGTAATTTGCTCAGTGCTGCCTTTTAACTGTTGAAATGTGATTAGTCCAGATTACTTTAGAGTCAATTGATAAACCTAGGTATTTCGTGGTTTGTGTGAAGGAGATTGGAATATTATTTACAGTTATTTGGCGTGAAGGGCTCTAAACCCAAATTGTGTTGCTGGGATGATCTGTTGTAATTCTGCATGTACTAATAATCTCGTTAAAAGGAGTTTTTCGAAGACTTTACTAAGGGAGTTGAGTAGGGAAATAGGCCGTCTATTTTCTGGGATAGAGTGATTTTTGTCTGGTTTGGGAATTGTGATAACTTTCGCTGTTCGCCATACTGTAGGCAAATAATTGAAGTTTAATATTGCATTAAACAGGTTAAGGATTGCAAATAGTGTATTAGCTGGGAGGTTTTTAATAATTTTATAAGTAATTTTGTCGTGCCCTGGAGCTTTTTTGACATTAAGTTTTTTAATTAGTACAAGTAATTCTTTAAGTGTTATTGCTTCTGGTTTTGCAGTTATGGTTCTGTTGAAAAAAAGCTGTGATATTGGTTTGAACATCTCTGGAAAAATTTGGATCTCCTAGATCAGCATTGGGTGAGAACTGGCCCTGATAACAATCAACTATTGCATTTGCTTTGTCCTCTGGGACGTATAAGAGGGTTCCTGCTGTGTTTATGATGGGCTGGGAGATTGATTTTTTATTTTTGCCTCGCAAGGTTTTTGCAATGGACCAGAATTCATTGTAATTATTGTTTATGTCAGTCATTAAAGTTTCCCATTTATTGATTTTTAATGTAATGAGTTTATTATGGAGTTCTTTCTTTAATTTATGATATTTTTCTTTATCTCCTTAATTTTGGATATACATGGCGGGCATGGCGTTTTTGACTGAAAGAATTTCTGCTTCGGGAAAGGAGTGTTTTAAAATTGTCGTTGGTTTAGGAAAGTTGGGTGTTTTTTTTATTTATTTTCAATATTGTATTTTGAATTAATTCAGTTGCCAAGTCGATGTAATCTTTAGATGGAATATTTATTTGGTACGTTGCAAATAAATCTTCTAGGTCTAGTTTAAAATCCTCCCAGTTAGTTACCGGAGTTTTTCGAAGAGTGGCTTTGGAGTGTTAAAGTATGTTTGCTTCCAGCTGACAAAATATAGGTAAGTGGTCAGACTATAATTCTGTGAGGACTTCAAATGAAATATTCACATTTTCTAAATTGTTAAGTGCAATATCTAAAATATCTGATTAGTATTTTGTACAAGCAGGATAAAATGTTGATTCTGTTGGGCCTGTAACTAAATAATTATATTGGTTAGAATGTTTTGCAAGTATTCTGCCTCTTTGATTATTTTCTCTACTATTCCAGGAAGCATATTTTGCATTTAGATTTCCTGCTACGAAAAATGGGTATGGCTGTGTTGTTATTTTATCTAAGTCAGCTGGGAGTAGTGGTTTATTGGGGGAATTATAAATAGCAGCTAGAGTGATGTGACCCACTTGTGTGCAAATGTTTATGGATGTGTATTCTAAATTTTCCAAGACTGGAACATTATTTAAATGGTGTTTTATGCAGTTACGAACTAGCATTAATGTACCACCTCCTTTAGATGTTCTGTCAGTTCGATATGCTGTGTAATTTTTGATGTTAAATCTTTTTCTTGGTTTAAAATGTCTTTTTCTTGGTTTAAAATGTGTTTCGTTAATTAGTGCAATTTCTAGGTCGTAAGTTTCTAATTCATAAATTTGATAAAATATACTGTTGCCATTCCAGTAGAGAAGGGAGAGGACACAGGGACTATCTGTGTGGGTTTGATCCATGTCTAATCGAACCCGGAGTAAGTGGTCAAGGCCTGCAGGAGTAGGAGGATTTTCATCTGTGGGTGAGGTGTGGAATTCCCCAGGAGGATGTAGGATTTCATGTGAGTCATGAATTGAAGGAAGTTCGCTTCCCGGAGGAAGCGCATCAGGTCGCGGAGGTCGGTGAGTGTGGAACTGATATTGCAGATATCGGGAGGGGCGGGTTGACAAGGGGAGGGCAGGAGGGGGGGAATGGGTTACTGGTTGGTTGGTTTTTGGGTTGAGATCGAAGAGGAAGACTGTTGTGTATTGCGGGGCTGTGTTTGAGAGTGCATTGCCTGTGAGTACGAAACATTTTCCCTAACAATGTTCCGAGTTGGAGATGGAAAGTATTCCTGCGTGAATACAGAGGGTGCACGAAGTATGGGGTGTTGGGTTTCGCGTTTTACCGCGGCCTCCTGTCGAAATTGCACCAGGCGGATGTATTCTGTGCAGAGTCTCGAATTGACTTCGTGCACTCCTTTCCCCTTGCAGTTCATGCAGTTGGGGTTCTTGTCCAGATTCTCACAGATTGTGTGGGGGTGGGGGCCGGCGCAGTGACAGCAGACAGTTTGGAGGGCACAGAAGTTTTTCGTGTGATGGTAAAGCCAGCAATTTTAGCACTGGGGGATGTCCCCAATCCCTTTTTGTACGGGCGGGGTTGTACTGCCATCATATTGATGAGTGTGAGGTTGAGAAGTGGGGTGAGGGTGTCGTTTTTTTGCAGCTGTTATGCAGAAAAAATCTTGTGGTTCTTCCCAGGTGTGTGATGGGTTGTTGGGGTCTGAGATGGTTTTTCTGAATTGGTAAACATCGATGACAGTGTAGTGGCGTGCCTCAAGGTCCTCTTTGATGTCTGCAGTTGGGGTTGTTCATGGGGGCCTGACTACCACTTTTTGAGGGTGTTCTGCTGAGATACTGAATGTGTAAAAATGAATGTTGGCAATTTTGAGGAAGTCTTTTAGTGAGTGATACGCCTGTTCGTGGGTGCATGTGATCTGGAGGCCAGCTTGAACAAGGGAAATTTGAGTACCTGTAATGTTCATTGAGAAGATTTTTGTGATTAGATGGTTGTATGTGGAGGTGTCAGGCACAATCAGTTTTGTGGGTTTTGGAATTGTTTTTGTGGTTGGGCGATCAGTGCGAGAGGTGGACGGGACAGATGTGCTATTTTGAGTGCTAGTGAGCGTAGCTGTTTGTGTATTTGCCATGTTGGCAAATGGTTCGAAGCGGTTTTGAACAGCGAGTGGCTTGGGCTGCGGTTCTCGGGTGACTCGGGAGATTTTCGTGCGATTTGTTTCCAGAATCCAGATTTCATTCTCAAACTGTTGGTCCAACAATGCCTTACGGCGATTATGTTTTGCCAGCAGCCAAGACTTTTGTTGTTCGGCAGTGAGATCGAGTGGCATGAGGTTTTTTTTGTGCTAAATCGTGTTGTTCTGTGGTGTCCATGATGGTTTCCAGGGAATCCGGTGATAGATTTTGTGGTTGGTGAAAGATTACGTTTCCCCCTTCTCCGAGTGCGGCTAAAACTGTGCCAGGTGGTGTGTTTGTCGGTACCAGGCTTTCTGTCTCCAACGAGCCCACATCCCCCCCCCCCCCCCCAGGTCGAATCAGCCAGGATCATGGAATCAGAAGGTTGGATTGTTGGAATGGGTGTGTGTAAAATGTTTATGATGTTTGGTGTTCCTAATGCTGCAGGAAACAACCACCGCTGACCTAAACAGGCTATGCTCGAGATGACCAGTTGTCCAGAGCAACAGGTCGGCAGTTGTTTCCCAGTGTCGCGAAAGCTACAGAACAAAGGCCGCACGGTCCGCCGAGAATAAAACAGAAGACGATGTTGTCCGCCTGAAGTCCAGCCAACAAGTGAAGTGAGTGATAAGTGACCAGTACACGTGATCATTCGACTGTGACCTATATAGTTCAAAAGAACGGTTCCCAATTAACTGTTCTCAAATGTGACTAGTTCGGAACAACCTAGTTCATTCAAGTGAACTATTATTTCCCATCACTAGCCTGTATTATACCCTTGATTCCCGTGTTTGAAAAAATGTACTTTTGTATACTTCCATGGTTTCTCTAGCACACAAATAGCTAAAAATAAGTAGCAACGAAAGTAAAATACCAATTCTGAATTCAGTTATTACAAAATTATTTTTGCTCTCGATTCAAATACAATTTCATATTTTCGGTTCATTCAGGATAAAAGTGATTCACTGTAAAAATGCACCACACTACCGAAATGTGCAGCTGCTGTACAAAAAAATTCTTTTAAGAAGTGCGATTCCTGTTTTTCATAACAATCGAAACCACTAAAGACAATCACTTGGACAATTGGGTACAACCATAGAATAAGGAGTGGAGATACATGGGCAGTGGAGAAAAGGTAAATAAAGTACATCCTCTAACACTCTTCTAACATGTCTGGTCCGCTCATAAAGCTGCCATCTACCGACAACAAGGTTTCACTACTTGAAGTTTCCCTGAACCTCTAGACAATAACAGCACCTCTTTCCGGCTTATCTTCGATTGTTGAATCAATACGCATAAGCGATCCGGATATCTACCGAAAAAAATTCGACACTTTTCCGACTGGCATTTTCACATTTCAGGTACCACAGGAATAGTGACTATTCCCGAGATTTTTAAAATACTCATTAATTTTTTACAACTTTGCGGATTAAAGACTATTAGCATTCGGCAATTGTCCAAACCCCCTTTCCGGATTTACGTAGAAAGTGGAATAGCGACTATGCAGTTCGATGGTAGTCTGGGTGTTTTTGTGGCAACTGAGGAATAGTCACTACACCTTTCGAGATAATTCCGTCGCCCCTTTTATACATGTTTGTAATAAGCCCCATTGTAATGAAATGGATATTTCAATTTAATAAAAGTGTAAAGGTGGGCTACATTCATAGTCACACTTACAAAACAAACGTGGTAAAAGTTACTCTTCATATCTCAATTTCACTTACCTGGGAAATTCAGATTTGGAAGAGAGAACTTTTTAAATTTTTTAGTACCAACACTCTTGCAGTGGACACTTGAAATGTTCATCACATACAAGAAAATTTTTATAAACGGCAATAGCTTCTAATCCATCGAAATTGGGATTAGCAATCCTTTGTAGCCATATGTTAAACTCTTCTTCCTCATACACAGGAAAAGTATGCCAGATAGTCCCAGGTATGTATTTACAATGAGGTACACAACATTTGTCCCTTCTCAGCAACATGAATATAAATCATTAGCATAAGATACGAGTTGATTAGTTCACCGCCATTTTCGACTTGCAAGAAAATAAACAAATGGAAAAGAAACCATGAGGCTCGTGATGTCAAATCGCGACAGTAGCGCTAGGTGTCTCTTTTCCAAACTAAAACGATTGGTTCAGGTTAAACATATTATGTTCCACCCCCAGGACTGGCTTGCACGTAGTGGTGCGCTGGCCGAGCTTGGCGAGCCAGCGGGACAAAATGTATATCTTCTTTCTTAACATTGCAAAATACATAATTAGCCTTTGCGTTCCTTACCTTGTGCTGGATCATGCATAAATAAATCTTTAAAATAACATTTCATATGGAACACTGTTTACATTTGGGTGAATAAGGTGAGGATGGCACACATTGTGAATGATATATGCTGGAACACTGAAAAATTTACTTTACCTACTTCGAAATGCACAGGGGTTGTTTCCTTGCTAAATAATGCAAACATGTGGACACCAGTGTCTACATATTACACATAAAACCCTACATAAGGAAACTACACTGAAAATCAAGATCTATTTTCTATTACTATGCTACAGTGGATGCTCTGACATCACGTGCTCAAGTTTGCTCTGCGTTGCGTTCACACTTGCACTGCGCTCTGTTCGTCGAGTGCGCACCCCAACTGCGCCCTCCGTGGCGCTGCTGCTGTCAAACAGGTTTCGGACGAGACACGTGACACACATCAAATCCACCCTCCCTGAGCCTGTTTGGGGCTATGCGCCGTCACACACAGCAGGGGCACTGCTTCCCCGGCTGTTTCCTGGGTCACAGCTGTTAGGAACTCCTCACTGCTTCCACGCAGTCTCCAAGTGCTTGCTGCGGTATCCTCCTTCGTCGGCACTGCTCGTTGTGGGACGCATTCCTGCCCTTGCAAGCTGTAAAGGCCACTGGGAGACTCCACCATCAATGTGATTCGCGGGGTCAGTATGAGCCAGTCGACCTGCTGCCCTCGCTGTCACTGCTGCTCGTACTGTCTTCTTGTTTGCTCCCTCCATGTGTAACATTCCAGTGCCTGGTGAGACCCGCGGCACTGGCTTCCAGGTGGGGTGGACCACCCTGGTGGTAATAGCTGCTTTCAGTACCTCCTCGACATCGCTGTTCATGAATGGCAACAAAAATGTACTGTATTCCGGGAGCACTGTTTTGGTGACGATTTCCAATATTTCTCGCATTGGTAAGTGCGGTTGAAACAGCCGAAATTGCTGCACCTTTTGTGTGATAAAGGACAGCAGTTGCTGGACGGGCTGTTGCTCTTTCTAAAGCAGTTTCATTTGGGCTTGTAACGACGTAAAAGTGCTTCCATATCTTCATTGGAACAATTTCACGAATTCGATCCAGCTAAGGCCGTAGTGGTTAATGGCAGTGTACTATTTTGCTGCCCCTCCAGCGAATTGGTTCCCGACACAGCTCGTCCACTCATCTTTCCATACGCTGTACCTGTCGTGCTGTACACTCCTCCACAAATGCCTTTGGATCCTGATTTGCAGTTTCGGAAAACGTTGGCAGCTTTGGAACTTCGTAGATGGTCACATCTGCCGATTTCCCTGGTTCGTTTCGCACTTATCTTTCACTTTGAGTCACTTTTCGGTTGTTGGTTGCCAATGTGGTCTTGAATTCTGTCCATTGCTGTACATTGAGAAATTTAGTGATGTTGCGGTCGGAAAAGGAGTTTTTAACAGAGGTGGTTGGTACAGATGTTGTTGGTAGTAGGTTGGTAACGGGTTAGATATGGCTAGAATGGTTGCATAGGTAGGGGAACCATGGACAAGGTTGGGATAGGCAGGGCTGATCGAATCTCTGTTGCACTGTTTATGTCGGCGACCACGTGTGTCGGGGTGATGTGTGGCGTGCCGCTCCTAACTGCCTCCTCGCTTGCACAGTCCACATGCTCTTGCTTGTCCGGTGTTGCCACTTCTCCGCTATTTGTAGTACGCCTTTCCTGTGTCTCCTCTTTGCTACTGTTCGATACTGCAATTTCCTTGTTCGGCCGATCAAAAATACTGTATCGCAGATCTGCTACAAACTTATTCCAGTTACTCGCAGATGGTCATGGACCAAAGTTCTTGTTGCAACTATCACAGGTAAATTTCATTTCCAACCACGTGTTGGTCTCTGATGCGCTAAAACACTCTTGGTGATAATTCATGTGGCACTGCTCACATTTAGGTAATAGTGTCCCTTGCCCAGTACACAAAAGATTCAAACATCAACTGGTGTGTACAGAATTTAGATTAGGTTCTGTAATTATGGTGGGTTGTTCTGGATGTTCTGTTATTTCCTTCACTATTTTCACTTCAGCGCAGTTGATTGATGGGCTGGTCTTATGCTTAGAATGGCAGTAGGTTGTGCAGAGTTCATACTTGGTGATGAGATTGGTCGGCATCTCTCGCAGACAATGTGGGAAGCGCCGATGCACTCTTGTCTGTCCGGCCAGCCATAGTGTGTTTTATTTGATAACACACACCCGAAAGCGGAAGTGTGGATGTGAAAGCGCAGATGCTGAGACATGGACGTGGAAGTGTGAGCACAGAAGTGTGGTGCGGAAGTTGAGCGCAGGTGATCGTGGTAGACCTGCAAGGCGCGGCATGGTTGAGAAGTCAATGGATGACGTGGGCACACAGCTGACCGCCGGTGTGCAGTGAGCTGATAGTGCGGGAGAGAGGAACTGGATTTATCCCCTTTCTCCTCCCTTTGTTACCTATCCTCCTAATATGTGTGTGGTGCCATGTGGGTGGTGACATCAGGCGGTGGAGGGGTAGCATGGGTATGCTTCCCTGGACTTTGTTCCCATTGTTCGGGGGCAGGGTGTTGTGCTGGTGATGTAACGTCTGCTGCCCCAAGATGGCAGCCTCACAGCCCTTGTTTGCCCTCGTTAGAGCAATGGCGAGTGCTTTGTTGTTATGGTGTGCTTTTCCCGCTAACTACATGCAACTTTTTCTGGCTTCATGCAGGCGTCGCGATGCTGCCCCTTGATGTACCAGTCGTCAAGTTGACCAAGCATCTCCCTCATTGCGGGTAAATTTAGGAGTTTAAAACCTGGAAAGGTTTGAGGAATATTTGGAAAATAATTTCTGGGATGCCATGCTTTCCAGGATAAGCAACTAAATTGGGCTCCATTTTAATGTGTTCTTGCAGCAAAAGCGACACCGATTAGCTCAACGAGCTATATAGAAAACATAGAGTGGCGGAAACATTTCCAGAAGTGGCCTTAGCCACTTGAAACTCTGTATGCCATTTTTTTTGTCAAAAGAAAGGTCCATGGTAGGGTGCAGCAGTAAGTGATAACACGCATAAGTACCCAAAATAATCGACAAATAAAATACAACTGGACATTTTCATGCACTTACTGTCTGGAAATAAAGTGTAATTCGCAGATTCTGCTTTGCAAGGTTAAAGATGGCATAAAACAAATTGTTGGGAAGTTGTATAGTGTAGGGTTGTGACGTGGCACCATGGTATCTCAGTGGGCAGAGGCAGGATTTAAGGAGCGGTGGAATTTTGAAGGTTATTTTACCCGGGGTGCCAGACATTGCTGGACGATGTCGTGTGAGTCAGTAGAGACGAGGTTTCCTCCAGGGTCGTTCGGCCGACAGCCAATGATATCTTGGACTGCTGCTCCTTATAAATGCACTGTACAATTATACCAAATGCGCCCTGCATGCATGCTCAGTGGCCTGTTTGGGTCAGCTCACACACCCATGTTATGTAATATTGCGGTATACAAAAGCTCGCAGATTAATTTTACACAGAGACTTATCGGCTAGTCACACACCTACATTTACACAGATGATACTTGCACATTAACAAATAAAGAAACTACAGATTAAAGCACTGGGTAAAGAAAGGTGCGAGTATTCTAAGGGCCTGTTCCCTGAAGAACCCAAAGGCCACGAAATCATGCCTACATGAACAGTTCTTCATGCGTGAATTATGCCTACATTTTACATATATAATCACTCTTCGCGGCTTTAACCTGCAGGTGAGGAAACGCTGTAAAAATGGTGCGAAGATGATAAAAATTGTGTGCAAGGTTTTAAGCTTCTCCAGGCGATGCAAGCACTGGTGAAGAGGGGGTTGGTGTCTTGGGCAGCTAAAGATTAATGGTTCTGGTGAATTAAAAGTATGGAGATTGAATGATTGAAAAACAAAAGTTGAAGACTGCCCGAGCACGCAAAACCCGAGCCACAGTAACATGCAACCACACCCCCGAGATGCTCGTAGCTGACTGACTTGAATCCCGTGGCACGCCGGCTGAGTTTGGCGGGTCGGCAGACCATGTGGATCTACTTTCTTAAGATTGCAACATACATAATAGCCCTTTGCTTTCCTTACCTTGTGCTAGAACATGCAGAAATAATTCTTAAAAATAACTCTTCATATGGAACACTGTTTACATTTGGGTGAATGAGGTGAGAATGGCACACATTGTAAATGATACATAATGGAACACTGAAAAACAAACTTTACTTACCCCGAAATGTACTGGGGTTGTTTCCTTGCCGAAATAACCTAAACATGTGAACACCTGTGTTTATGCATTACACGCAAAACCCTACATAAAAATATACAATGAAAAACAAGATCTATTTTATATAACTATGCTACAGCGGGTGCTCTGACATCACGTGCTCAAGTTTGCATTGTGTTGCGTCCAGACGTGCACTATGCTGCACTTGCTGCTCCACTCGTTGAGTGCACATCCCAACTGCACAGCTCTTTGGTGCCGCTGCTGTCAAACGGGCTTCGGACAGGACATGTGACACACATCAGTTGTGAATGTTATTTTTGTGAAAAATTGTGTTAATATCAAACAGGCCTGCATGTTAGAGATTGCGGTGTATACGGCTATGCATGGGAGAATGTAAGCAATTTGTGTATCCATTTAATTGAGTGCTCAGAAATAAAACTGTGCAATGGGCTGTGATGTTGCAGCTCGAAACTGCAATGCAAAGAATTTTTACACTATAGCAGTCTGGCAACAAGCCACAAAGTTGGTGGATTGATCTTGTAATCAAAATAATTATTTTTGTGTATCGAGACCGATGTGGGAATTTTATTTTGTGGGTGCTCACAGAAAGCAGGTTCCGGTACATATCTTCGAGGTAATGTAAAGCAGAGGGGTTTATATGAAAAAAAAAATCCAGAAAATTTTAAATTTCCACAATTATTAATACAGAACACAGATTTTATGAGGCACATCAATATTCCACCTGATGAGAAGGGCTATGAACTGTAGGAATATCGAGGAGTAAAAGTTAATAACGAAAATGTCTATATTTTGTATTTTTTTTGCCCCACAATTATACTGATTTTCATTGCCCTACCCACTATAAATTTAGGTGTTTGTATTGGTTTGGTTTGTGTTGTTTGGTTATGTCTTTTTGGCAATTCATGTATTTATATGTGTAAATATTACTATGAAGTACATATTTTCTACTCGATTTACCCCACAATTTCCCTGATCTTTATAGCCCTTCCCACTATCGGTTTGGTAGTTAGTATTGATTAAATATCGATGCCCCTAGTTTAATTCGTGTTCTTTATTATTAATAATAATTCTTTTCCCCAAAGATCGATTTCTATTCAAAAAAGCCCCTCTGCTTAACAATTACCCCGAAGGATCACCTTCTGTGAATAATGGAAAAACTTTAGCAAATTTAAGCTCATCAGGAAATACCACTTTAAAATGCTTCATTGATTATGTGAACTAGAGGTGTCATAATTAGTTTAGAACAGTCTTTAATTACTTTTATAGGAACCACATAAATTTAAATGGACTTTTTATTACTTAAGAGTTTTAATACAGCCCATCCACGTATGAGACTATTTGTTTTGTATGTACATTTTTTAGTGAAATGTGCAGAACACAAGTAGCTGACAGGAGTTGTGTACCACTTATACGTATCAAAACAGCTACCCATTATATGGTCAATTCTTAATTTTTCAGAGGAAATCTGAAATTACAAATTCTTTTCAGCATAATGAGAAAATAATAATAGTCTCTGTGTAACCTCTGTGTATTGCCAATTACAGACTGCTCTAGGCAGAGTAATATTATTAACAAAGTTCAAACCGACTGCAAAAAAAACGCAATTTCTCTCATGTTTATAAGCATCGTTATATGTGAATGCCTTCAGTACTTACTTGTAATCTGATATATATGTTGTTTTATTGCTGTGGTTAGTGCAGCCATACGCCGAGCATACAGCAGGCACCGGAAAGATATCCGAAGCTACAAAATGTAAATTTCAAGACGACATTCTCTAATGATAGATCATTCAGATGCAGGTGTAATGAACTCGACATAACGCAATAAAAAAACCACCATGGCCTTCAATATTTAAAAAACTTATCACATCTCATTCAAGGTAACAACATGGCAAGGAGCATCAGCTGTAAATGTTTTGACTAACATTAAAATGGCGGGACAGTTTGCCGATGGCTTCCGCTACAAGAACTGTAATCACTCAGTCACCATCTCTATGTTTACTATATAGCTCGTTTGATTAGCCACTGAAAATTCTGTAGATTAGATTATACACTATTGGGTCCAGATGGTTCGGCTGTCGTCATGTTGGAAGGCGCAGGAACCAGTAACAAAGTTGTAGTGTTGGGAAATATGTATTTGCATGTAGGTAAATGCAGACTATATTAGAGAGGAGGCTGGCAAGACAAAGTCAACCATGGCAGAGATATGAGATACATAGAATGTGCAAGTAACTGAGATAAACAATAACACGATTTGGTGTCAGATGTTAGGTCGTTAGTATACGGATTGTGTAAATGTAAAAAGAGGTAATATTGTTCAAGAGAGATGTAGTGAGAAATGAAAATAACGTATCTTGGGAGTGCTGACAATATGAGATAAACTACAGTTCCCGACGTGGAGTGTACAGCTGTGATGTCCGAGTGTTCTAGGGCTGACCACAAACACCCAAAAAGAAATAATCTAAGTCAATTTAACACATTTAATAAAATCAACTACTGAAACATTTACAATTGCACTTATACATTTACTTACTTGGCGATGTGGCGGAAGTTGACATGGGAATTGTTAATATAAAACAAAATATAAACTCGACTGGAAGCAAAAACACATTAGAGCCACTGTGGTAAAGGAGGGTGGAGTCTCAGCGCAGCTCAGGCTAGTCGTCCCAGGCGGTGATGTGCAGTCTCTGGTGTCCCCTGCTGAAGTCTGGCATCCTCAGGCCGTGCATGGCAAATAAAGCAACATGAGTTTAGTGGGGAGAAGTCTCCCTCCACCAAGAAGTCACACATGAGAAGTCCCACCATTGAGAAGTCAGGGCGAGAAGATTCTCCAACCAATGAGAGAGCAAGGTTAGGACATCAGCCAATGAACTGGAACTTTGCACCCAGCCCCAAAGTGTGATATAGAAATCACGTGACATGAAAATAGTGCGTGATACAGCGTGTGATTCCAGGAGTCATGGGACTAAAATATCGTGAAAAACAGGATGTATTTCCCGCCAAAAGTGGTTAGCAATCGCAGTCATGCAGTGCTGAAATCACCGCAGGTTGTATCAGGGTGGACACAGCTTTCTGTTGCAGGCACCTCAAAGCTTGATAGTTGCGAAAATACTTCATTAAAATGTTCTCTATCTGAACTGGAAAACTGGTGGTGTGCCCGCAGCACTAGACAGCGAACAGAAATGGTCGCACAGTTTCATATAGCATACCCAGAAAATTTCAACTTTCGGATGCCGACAGAGTGGAGTAAGTGGATTACAAGATTTGAGAGGTTTAGGATAGCATTGAAGCTTGCTAATAAGCCAGAAGAAAATCGGGTGAATATGCTATTATATTGCATGGGTGCGGAGGTAGGTAATTTGTTAACATCATTCGCATTATCCGCAACCCAAATAAATCAGTATAACATAGAGAAACAGAAGTTTAGTGACTTTTTCAAAGTGAAGAAGAATGTAGTCTATGAATGATCCAAATTTTTCACATGGCGCCAGCAGGACGGGGAGCCAGCGAATGTTTTTATTAATGATGTGTTCAAGGTGGCAGAAACATGTGAGTTGAACGACTTAAAGGGAGAATTAATAATAATGGTAATGGTGATTGGAGTACTGGATGATAAAATCAGAGTCGTTACAGATTGACAGTAACCTCAATTCCACGGAAGTGGTTAACCGTATTCGCCAAGCAGAGACAGTGCGAGGGCAGTAGCAGATTGTACGGGAAAATTAAGCAAGTGTCAACAGTGTCAAGAGTGATAGAAAGCAAGGGGGTCTCTTCAGTGTACGTACTTCAGAAAGGTATGAATATTTTGAAAGGGAAAACAGTAGGAATAGTGCGAAACTCGTACAAGGACACAGCAAATGTTCAAAGTATGGCATTTCACCGGGACACAATGGGTCCAGATGTCCAGCAAGGAAAGTTTCATGTTTTAAATGTAATAAGTTGGGACATTACAGCAGATGTTGAAAATGCAAAGTGAAAATGGCGCAAGAATTAAAATAAGGGGAGAAGTTGGACGTAGAATATTACATGGGAGAAGTGGCTTTGGAAGTGTGTTCAAACCCATGGTATGTTCAGGTACATGTGCAAGGAAAAACAACAAACTTCAAAATATATATGGGTGCAGATGTAACTGTCATAGATAAAACCCCCAAGTGATGAGTTAGGCCTGTTGCTGTGTAAATCGAAGAAGAGGCTGTACGGTGTGGGCAGAAATCCCATTCCATTATGAGGTACTGCCTCAGTAATTTTGACCCTCGGTAAACAACAACTCAGTCAGGAAATCTACTTGGTGAAAGGACAGCAATGCTGTTCGGCCCAACAATGGCACCCATTGTTGGGCCGAACAGCAATTAAAGCATTAAAGGTGGTGACTGTAAGGGAAGTAGCAGAAGTTCGGCGAGAGGAGACTAAGGCAAATGAAAATACACCAACTGAGTCGAATAAGTTTGTAAGGAAGTTCCCTACTGTGTTTCGAGGCCTCGGGAAGCTACAGCAGAAGTATCCCATTGCGATGAAAGAAAAAGCTGTTCCCTTTGCAGTACTAGCTCCAAGACGTGTAACTCTGCCACTCAGAGTTAAAGTAAAGGAAGAATTAGACAGAATGTTGAGCGAAGGAGTGATTGCACATATACAGGCCCCAACAGAGTAGGGTTCTCCGATCGTAGTGATTCCAAAAAAGAATGGGACTATTAGGTTGTGCATCGACTACACAGAGCTAAATAGATTTGTTATTAGAGAAAAGTTACAACTGCCTTCAGTGGAAGAGTCATTAGCTAGGTTGCAAGATGCGATGGTGTTCACATTATTAGATGCATTTAAGGGATTTTGGCAAGTTCTGCTCACCGAGATCAGTGCAACTCTAATCACTTTCATTACACCATTTGGGAGGATCAAATTTAACAGGCTGCCGTTTGGACTCAGTTCAAGCCCTGAGCACTACCAGCACCAGACGTACACCATTATAGAAGGACTGCCGGGAGTGGTGAACCAAGCAGATTATTTATTGGTATGTGGGAGTACAATCATAGAGCACGACGACAGACTACACACGGAGCTAGAAAGGCCACGAGAAGCAAGATTAACACTTAATATAGAAAAGTTCATGTTCTAATGCCGGACAGTGAAATTTTTCGGACATGTGATCAGAAAAGGAGAAGTGAGACCAGACACAGATAAAATGGATGCAGTTACAAGCATGCCAGATCCAATGAACGTCACCGAGCTATAACAGTTCTTAGGTATGGTGAACTACTTGAGAAAATTTGTACCGAAGTTGGCAGAGAAGACACAGGCTTTATGGGTCTACTGCAACAGAATATGGAATGAGTCTGGGGAGCAGCGAAACATGAAGGGGCAAAGCAACTGTGAAATGAGATAGCTGCACGACCAACACTAGCATTGTACTCTCGAATGGCACCAACGTGGATAGCTGCAGATGCATTGTTGTATGGACTAGTGAGTGTGTTGGAGCAGTGTTAGGAAGGAGCGCCAGTAGCCTATGCGCCTAGAAGCCTAAGTGAGGTGGAAAGCTGCTATGCACAGATAGAGAAAGAGTCCCTGATTGTAACATCGGTATGTGAACGATTTAAGGACTATGTGTAAGGAAGCACGATAGCGTCGATGACCGACAATAAGCCCCTAGTTACCATGCTATCCAGTAAGCCTGTAGCAGAACTTACAGCATGAGTGCAGAGAATGCAGATGTGCTTAATATGCTTCAACTGTGACATAGTGCATGTTGCTGGTAAGTCATTTTGTGTACCAGATGCACTCTCGAAAGCTCCAGTGCACAAGCCAGAGGCGCACACCCAGAGGGGGATAAAGGACGAGGAATAGCTCGTGGCTGAGATGGTACAGCAAGCAAATCTATTTACAGAATCACAACTTCAAGAAATATGACTAGCACAGGACAAATATGAAAGGTCGCAAGCTCTGATAGACAAAATCCTATAGGTATTCAAAAAAGAGTCAGTGCTTTGGCAATACAGGAATCAACTGACCTACCAACAAGGACTAATAATGTATGAGGCCTGGGTGTTTATCCCGAAGAGCTTACGTATAGAAATGTTGACAAGAATACATCAAGGTCAAATGGGCATTGTGAAGTGTTGAAGGCAAGCGAACGAGTCAGTGTGGTAGCCACATGTTTCACAAGGCATAAGGCTACTAGGAGAGGTTTGTGAACAATGTCTGCAGAGAAGAGTACAGTGTGCGGAGCCTCTTATACCGACACCATTGCCGGAGCGACCATGGGCTATGATGGGAATTGACATTACGCAAATAAAAGGAACACATTATTTAGTAATTTATGCCTACTTCTCTAGATACCTGTAAGTAGTATATATGGATCGCTTGACTACAAATGCAGTGATCAAACTGCTGCAGAACATATTTTCCAGGCATGGAATACCGGGAACCATTCGGAGTGATGGAGGGACACAGTTCACGTCATGGAAGTTTCAACAGTTTGCCCGAGATTATGGGATCAGTCATATCACATCTAGCCTCAATTTCCCACTGTCCAATTGAGTGGCAGAAAGTGCAGCGGCAGGTGAAAAAAACATCACAATGAAGTCACAAGATCCGAAACCTTGGGGTGCTAGCATATCAAGTCACACCGTTGAAATCAGGATTTTCACAGGCAGAGATGTTGTTTGGTCGTACGTTACAAACTACCCTTCCAGTTGTACAAACAACCCTACAGCCACGATGTGAACATGGGATGCTACAATCCATCTGTGAACGTGACAGTTATCCAAAAACCAGGAGCAAAATGGCATATGACAGAAAGCATGGCATTATAGAA
The DNA here is from genome assembly GCA_029891345.1 of Dryococelus australis. NCBI lineage: Eukaryota > Metazoa > Arthropoda > Insecta > Phasmatodea > Phasmatidae > Dryococelus > Dryococelus australis. The sequence continues at coordinate 175,559,592 of CM056995.1, forward strand.
TTGGAACCATTGGCCTCAGGTGAGCGACGATACCAGGCCTAAAAAGACAGTGTACAATTCAAGGGACACCCAAGTATCCCAGGTCATTCTACTTGTCATCAGAGGCAACTACATTATGACAAAATAGAAGGGAGGTAGTAAAGGCGCAAGAAGAAGAGAGCAGAAAAGGGGTAGCAGTAAAGGCAACCTGTATACAAGGTGCAGCAGATTCAGCTCGACCAGTGGCATCAGGAGAAGCTATAAGCATGACGGCGCAGCCATTCGACCAGGACACACCAGCCAGTGACTATCGAGGGGATTCACCATTTAGAGGGTAACCAACAGATGGCCGAAGGGAAGCATACAGCAAGGCAGATGAAGTGTGTAGCAGGAATAGAAGGGGGCATAAAATAGTCCCACCACAAAGGTTGGACTTATAGGACAGCAAGCAAATAAAGCTGAGAAAGAAGGGGAGATATATAGTTGGGAAATATGTGTGTGCTTGTAGGTAAATACAGACTACAGAGGGAGAAGGTTGGCAAGACGAAGTCAGTCATGGCAGAGACATAAGATACATAGCAGGTGCAAGTAACTGGGATAAACAATAACACGACAGAAGTTGTCGATCACACTGATGAAGAAAGTTGCAGCACCCCAGATATAAAATTTTCAGCACTGTAGGTCTCAAAGATGTCCCACATAACCAACATCAATCCATGGGCTTCTGGGTATAGTGCCAGCGAGGAATTAAATACTTTTTTATTTACATCATACATATATTTGCATAATTCAGACCACAAACATAAAAAGAGAAACCTTACATTTTCCCACACCATTCATGTAGTGTCTTTACACCAGCATCCTTACTTTTCATGTAGTGGATATAATATGCTTATACGCAGCTCAAGAAAGTCTATGCTAGCAGGCATCCAACCAGAACTCTTGGCCATATATTTTTCTCGACAAAGTTTCACGACTGCCACTATTTAACTAAACTTCATAACTGAGACCTGGCTGCTCGTATATACTCGCAAGCAGGCACCTTAACATTCAATGTTCCACCCACTGTAACTCATTCATGCCATCTGCTCTACAAACACGAGACTTACATACGCCAGCAATAACTCTTTCTATCTAAGTTTAATATTTTAAGAGTATATGTATGTATAATATACTATATGAATATATTAACGAACCACCACAGCAGATAGCCATACCAACGAAAACATACAGCCCAAACCATATCATTCACTCTAACCCAAGCATACCTCAGTCATGCTATTAACAATACAGACCATATAAACCACCATAACTCAGACCTACTGATTAATCACAACAGTCAACTATACTGACTACCATTTCACCCCATCTAACTTCACCAGTTATACATATAAACAAGCCATGCCAGCAGCCGAGCCAACCAAACATTCCAATTATAAGCTCCAGCCATGTTTCATTAGATCAGTACTAATAATTTAAACATCTATGACATTCATACAGTCTTAATTCCCAGATACCATATCATACCACCAATCAACACAATGGCTATACCAACCATACAATAAACTAACTGTACAACCAAGTCATACCGATAGGTTATACCATCAAGATGTACTAGCTATAAAAAAATCAAACTATAAAGTCAGCCCACACTGGCAGACAATACCATCATATTATTCCATCCATTTCAGCCATTCCAAGAGACCATACCAACCAAAAACATACTAGTCAGACATACTAACAAAAACATATTACCAAAACAAGCTAAGTAACAACCATGCAGAAAGGTCATGCAGTATGAACATTCTAAAAGTACACCTACCAATGATGAGCCTACATACAGTTCATTATATTATCGGACTAACCAACATAATATTTAAGTAATACACTTTGAACTTCTATACTAACCATCACACCTGTCATCATACCTCCTACCCTTCTGTTTAATAGCCATACAGGCACGTCACACTCAGACATAGCTATTCCATCAAAACAAACTCCCTCTGCCATCACCCCAAACTGCTACAATGCCCCAATCACACATCTCAGACATCGCTACTACCATACTGATATGCCATACAAGCAACACACACCATCAAACCAGTCAACCAATGAATATACCCCGGCGGTCATCATGTAAAATAGTTTAAAAAACAAGAGAGACTGCACTCACGTCTCAAGCAAATCTTTCCAGAGGTTAGATATCTCGAACAGTAGACATGAGTACGGCCGACCAACTTGCAAAGGATATAAAGCGAAGGGTATGGGAGGGCGAGACTAGTTCTAACATTGCTGCTAAGGGAGGTGCGTGTCGACAAGTCATTTGTTCGCCACCACCAGACCAGATCACAACAGCCTGCATGGGTATCCATACAACCCTTGTGAAAAGCAACTTTAGCGTTCGCTACAGAACACATCTACTAAGCTAGCGTATTACATAAAACATACATAGATCTCGTCCATCACACACAACCCAATGCAAACGTCTCAGCAGACGAATGACTGTCCCTGATCATTTTGTCAACGACTCATTCGAACAAACATTACTAGGGTAAATAGTAAATATCCGTACTTATTATACTTTCCACATACAAAAAAGAATAAAGTAAGTACCTAAAACTTCATTGCTTGCTACCAGTCTGGTTTACCTAAATACACCAACGATATTATTATGCAGCGTCGTGTGGTTCGATTCTTAAATTGGTGAGATACCTCCCCGTAATTATAATATTTTCTCCATCCCCCCCTACTTAGCGAAGCTCGGTGCACTTACAGCATACGGCCATAGATATGCTCTGTCACAGCCTATGGCTAGTACAGAGACTGGCCGCTGTGAGGAAGCACAGCATTATTTTAGTTACATATGTCCCCGAGGACATATGCTACTTTGTGTTATATTTAGGATATTATCATACGTCAATTAGGCTAGCTTAGTGTCTTTTCATCCACAGGTCCTTACCGTCTTCTAATGTTCTAGTAAAAACCAGTTAGAGCCAGCCCTGCTGAAACTTACTGGCAGCTCGCTTTCTCTCCTTTAGTTTTCAGGTTCATAGAAGAGTTCGGGGGAAGAGGCCCAATTGCGTCACTTCTCCCACCAGAGAGGCGCCCAAACACCTCTCTGGTTACTGCCGGCATCAAGTTCAAAATAAACAAAGGTCCTGCCCCCTCTCTTCTAGTATTCCCAATTCTATTAACTAAGAGCGTGATTTCCAAACACTCTGTCTCCTGTAGCATTATATTTAATTAAATTTAATGCATGCAATAATTTTTTAGTTTGTACTTCTCTGTTGCAAGGGTTGTTACATCTCTCTTGACGGTTTTTCCCTTGCTCTTCATAGTTAAGACTAGCTCTAAATACACTTAGGGAGGTAGTCATGGTCCCAAAGTGCAGGCCATGGCCAGCCAATCCCTCTTTCCCATTATGCATGTCTCCTTGTATGGTATTCCTAGTAGGTGTAAGGGGTTAGCCAAATTCCTGCCCTACCTTCGGACCTTAACTTCGCATAACACTTAAAATAAGGTAGTTTAGAAGTATACCTATTGTGAACGTAGTAACATACAAAGGGATGAATATATAATATCTAAAAACCAGCCATGGGTGATTAAATAGATCATTAATTTATAATGCATCACTTTTTAAAAATATTTATGCAAAACTCTCTAAAAAATAAGCATCTCCCGACACATCTTGCATACAAGAAATAAACAACATGTAAACCTTAGTCGTATATAATGCGAAGGCAATTAATGTATTTATACACATATTCGGAAGGACATCGGTTCGAACAATCTACCAGCCCTTACCTATACACATACAAGATATTCCGTTTACTAGAGAACATTCGCTATCAGTATTCCATTTCATCTCTGCTATTGACAAACATTTTTAACTCTCCTCGCAAACATGTTGCCACCATACAACGATATTCTATGTATTATAGATCATTCACTAAAATAAATAGTTACGTTAGAGCCTTCGCAACTCCTACAAACAACTCACTTATAAACTTAATTTAAAAAATCCATGATATATTGCAATTGTTTAATGGATTCATTTATTTTTCAGACTTTTAAATAATAATTTATTTTGTTTTACATATCCCGATATGTCAATGCTTAATTTATAGACACGGAAACCTCACCCATATCACAATATTATTATCAATTTAAATATGTCGACCAGCTTTTCCCCAGTGCCCTATCATGATATAATGTCGTATCACAAACAACTATATAGGTAGCCCAAACCTCCATATGCACATCGAAAATGGTTTAAAATATCTCGTAATATTTTGATGGCATAACACAGCCGCTGTAAAAAAAAAAAAAAAAACCGACCAAAAATACATTTATACATGTTCTTCCAGACAAAATATTGTAACTTGTAATATCACAAAATACCTGAACACTACCTACAATCCATTTCATTACATCATATCGGTTATACCAAAACACTTCCGTTCATACCATCAGAGTAGCGCCGGTTTCTTGAGGAGGCCCCTCAAAGAATTATACATATAAATTAAAACATGATCTAAAAACCCAATAAGAGATTTTATATATTGCAACACATGTCATTGCACCATTTCAGTTTTCTCTTGCTCGTTCATTGTGCTAATACCAAAAATACTTTATTCTGTGACTTCTCGTGTTTCCTTACTTCTCGTGCGTGAGTACTGGCCAGCCTCCCCCCCCCCCCCAACAATCACTTCCGACAGTTTAGTTACTTGTAAGTTTGCATTTGTATCGGCCTATTCTCCTCTGACTGCTGTATGTGTAACATCTACCACGTCTTAATAGCACGATATGGGGTGTCGTACAGTCACAGGTGGGTTTGGCAGCTGACATTTTTTGTAACTTAAGTTGAAGCAAGTTTTGAGATTTTCAGATTTGGACTGTCAATCAGCTTCGTAAAAGGTGTGAATTTTGGCAAGGCAGTGAGTGTGTTTGTGAACCAAGTTGTTCCCGGCTTGCATCGCCAGTGTGAACTTGGATAGATGCATTTGCTTCCGGTTTGCATTGTATCACTAGGGCGTTTCCAGCGCCGTCAATTTTGCAACTCTGAACTTTAACGTTTCACACTAGCGCCCCCTGATTAATTACATTGTTCGCAGTCGCCCGCCGCGCCGTCCAGTCACGTCCTCGTCTCCCACCTACCCCTTCTCCCCCTTGCAAAACCTTATGATTTGATATTGTACGGGGGTATAGTTGTTCATTCTGTTACCGGCTTTCGGCTTGAGCCTGCCTGACCTCTTCGCTTGTCTACTGGGAGACCTACTTCATTTAATCATGGGTGTGAATTGACTCGACAACAGACTTGGGCATTCTAATCATTGGCTGCCTTCAACTTAATTGTAATATCGTTATTTTAGTAATTGATTCAAAATTATTTGTGACCTGAGAGGAAGCACTAGAGGCAGCGGAATGTACGTGGTGAGTTGATGCACTTTATGATAGTGGATCTTAACTTTGGAGTTGGTGTCTTTCACATTATATTTTGCACTTTAGCTGGTGTGCTGTTATGTGTGATAGGCTTTTCAGTAAGTCTCTTCAGGACAGAACATGATTGTATTATATTTACGGTGCACGTAGATCGTCGCTGTAAGTACCTTGATTGCCCAAGTTGTCCCCGTCGGCGGGTAGTATTTGGATAGTGTCCTTGTCGTCAGCTCACTGTCGTATTTTAACATGTGCGTAGATTTTTTTACGTCGTAGGGCCTTAATGGGCAAGTGTAGTTAGCTGCCCATACGTCGAATATATATATATATATGTATATGGTGGCAGGTATATGGTGTAGATGGTGGCAGGTAGCTCAGTAAAGCACCTTCGGAACTAAATATATATATATATATATATATTTAAAGTGAAATTTTTAATAAGATTTTAAATTTTGTTTTAGTTCCGAAGGTGCTTTACTGAGCTACCTGCCACCATCTTCCGGACGGTGTAAGTTATCATGTGTATAAACTTTTTACGTCGTGCTCGTATTTTATACGACCAATATTTGGTGAAATTAAACAACATTCTAGTAGTGAAGTACTGTCTTTATATTTAGTCTCTCTTGAGCCTAAATATAATTGTAGTGTGGTTTGGTTATTTTGTACGTGCGAATGCACGTGTGAGTAATATGCAGCGTTATGCAAATGTTCTTTATTCTGCCCTGGCATTAACGTAATTATTATGGTTCATGGTTTTGAACAGAAAAAGTATGGTAAGTGTAGCGAGGCTATTATGCCCGTGACCCTTTCGAGGGTGTCTTTATGCTGTAGTTTTGTGTAAGGCCACTTTCATGCGTGGTTCACATTGTAATGGAAATTTATTGTACTATGGCAACATGACTTTAAAGAATAGTTTTGCAATTTTAAAACAGTGTAATGATTGGGGCCAATTGTTATGATCGAGATTCCTTTTACTTGGCACAAAACGTATTACTATTTGAGCAGGCCTTAATACGTCTGTCATTACAATTTGTTTACGAGTTCTCATTTTACGGCGATCCTGTACGCTGTTTCTGGATTTGACGTCACAATTGTACAACCCAGTCTTGATGTGATTTCAATTATTTATTAGAGTTTAGTGAGTTCTTAGCTTGTCAGAATTCCTGATTCTTGTTTAACGTATCGGTGTTTGTGTTCAGTATTGGCGTAAGTTTTTAGAGATAGTTTGTGACGTGTTACTGGAAATGAATTTGGATAGGAATGTTGATCACGTCCGGCCTATTTTGGTGTGAAGTACATATGTATCGGAGTTATAATATTTATGTACTGTGCTTGTACACCGTGTCACGGTAAACTTAGTGAAGGATTGTAAATTGCTACACTAAATGTAACACAAAATAATCATAGCAAACACATTCTAGTAAGGCCCCTTAATTTGACCTTTCGAGAGCTTGTATAATGTATAAAATTTGAAATTTTTTAATGTATATTTTTGCTCACGCCAGAACTTTATATCATCAAACACGTTTATAATACGATTTAATCTAATATTTTTATTTTGGAAAATTTATTGGGCTCTGTAATCCATTAGCGATTTACGTAACCAATATCACTGTAAGAGAATTTTGAGAGTACCTAATATATCCAGAATGAAAGAATAGGGTTGATCTATGTTTTGTTATTTAGTAAGTTTAGTCATACAGTTTATTGTCGGTACCTTTGTTGGTTGTAAATTATGTGTTCTTCACACTCTTTTTCCACATAGGCGATATTGTGAGCTTCAGTACGTGTATCGATTTCAGAGGCCTGAGGAGCCTGTTTGCGAGTTTATCGAGTTTGTTTGTAGGTATCATGAGGCTTTATGCCCTAATTTAGATGATTCAGATTTGGTCAACATTATTGCCGACAACTTTACTCCCTTAGTTAAAACACACTGCATGATGGTTTTTGCTCCCCATAATTTAAATGAACTCCGTCAGATCGCGGCGGCAATTCAAGGTCGTCTTACTGCCACCGTTCAATTTCAAGCTGTTTTCCTAGCTACTCCTCAGTTCCTTCCTAATATGGCAATGGGTGGTATGGATCGCGGAGTTCTTGCCCCTTTTGTGTGTCGGTCACCGAATTACCTTTGTGCGCTGCGCAAACTGCGCCCGTATGGGGCATGTCGCGGACTTTTGTCCAGTCGAAAAAGTTACTTTAGCGGAACGTCGTTGTTTCCGCTGTGGACAGTCGGGACACCTTTGGAATTCCTGTAAGTTGGCGGGAAACAGAGTGTGACTGAGACCGTAAGCGTGGGTCTGTCAGTCGCGAAGTTAAGAGGGCTCCATGCAAAATATAGCATTGTCAAGTTACGATCACTTGCGGACGGCAGAACTATCTCGTGCTCATTGACACGGGCGCCACGCTTTGTGTTATTAGCGAATATTTTTGCAAGGCATTTTAAATAGTGGAAAAGTTTCTAAAGGGAAAATTAGTGTTATGGAAGACAAGTGTTTGTGTGGCTAATGGGGATGTTGTAACATCGAATATGGTTGTCGATCTCAATTTTAAAAGTGGGAGATTTTCCTGGACATTTCGTTCCTAGTTCTTCCCCGTCTCTCTCATATCATTTTGGGACTTGAGTTTTTAGGTAAATCTACGACCGTTGTTAACTACGATGAGGGTTATCTAGCTTTCGGCTTTGCCCCTAATATACGAGTGGTTCTCCACGCCTATGAAATTTCGATAGTGTTCACGTCTAGTTCTTATGGTAGTAGTCAAGAAAAAGAGTTTCGGTGCCAGTTAGTGAAATTGAGAGAGGAGTTCAGTGATGTTATTTCATCCAAGATAGGGAAGTGTGATATACTCCCATATAAATTTACATTAACCGACGACATTTTGGCCCAAGATCGACACTTTAGATCGACACTGTTGGTTGCCGGAGTTATATAGTCCATTCCCCACTGGAAGTGACTTCCTTGGAGCCCTGCTAAATATCTACTTGCAGGCCCATTTCGTATCCTTCCTCCAAATGTAAACAAACATTGACATGTGACTGCCATGTAGCATCTGTTAAAATCAATGTTTACATACCATTGCGTGTGTATATATGTTCGTATACTTTCGCTACACCTAAACATAAGCATTAAAATGTAACTCCTACTTTTATACATGTCAAACATGTTCTCTACTGTTTACAGCTTTACGTAGAATTCTGTCATATTCCAAAAACCATTCCTTATGAATATTCACAGTTTAGGCTTCCAACATTATTTAGGTCAGCTTTATGACGTTTTAAAAATGCCTGAATAGACGACAGTTCTTACGGTTATTTTACATTAACTTATTTGTTTTCTACGTCATAGCACATTACATGTAATGCACGTTAGTATTTTGCCGCGACTTTGTATGATAACAACTGCGGGGTAATGATTTATAGTATTTAACTTTTTGTTTTTGATATGTGTTGGGTTATATATTTAAACGGACGGCCTCAGTTCGAATAACAAAGGAATAATCAGTCCAATGAAAAAGACATTAAAAAGAAGCATGTAACTCGTGTCGCTCATTTTTTTGTCATACAAACTTAAAAAATATAGCAGTGAACATGCACACAAATAAGCCTACAGTAACTTTTATTCTGCTCATATTTACATGTATTGCTACTTACTGTGTATTAGGTTTAGGGAAATTTATTGGGACTGGGCTTGGTTATTTTGTTGGAATAAGTGGTAAATCATGTTACATGACTGTGTTTCAAACACCCAGGGCAATGTTACAACATTGTGATAAATAGACGTGGATGTAAATAAATAACTTCGTCATAAAAAAGTTCACATTAAAAACGTATAAATAGTTCACATCAAATATTTGAAATCACGCACACACACACATTAAGCGTAACTATCACCATGCAGCCACGCCGCAGTATTTGACACGCAGCGGTTTACGAAACATAGTAACAGTATATTTATTACTGTAGCAGAAAAGCATATTTATCACAACATCGTAACTTGTTTAGGTAGATTTTAAAAAATACAACATCTACTAACATGATATGGTAATTTGAAGTATTTTTCGGAGTGAGTTTAATTTACTCTTCGTTTGGTAACAAACCAACACTCCATGTCATGGCTCACCACGTCTGCCAACTTCACTTTGTTTCTGCCCCGCCATCATATTTAAATATATTAAAATAAGTATTCAAAAGTTAAAATCTCTTTTCAGTTGTAAATTACAAATTCAAAAATCATTATTTTACTGAAATAAGTATGAAATATGCTACAATTGAAGCCTTTATAATATTACTGCTTACTAGTGAAGTGAAACTTCCCGAGTGTGAAAGAGACAAAAAAAAAAAAGAGATAGAACGACAAGCTTCGCTTAACAGATACTTGCTTTCTCACTCGATAAAACAACACTGTACTATTACGGCCTACTCACGATATTTTCCGCTGTTATTTTGAACTGTAAAAATTAGGTATGTTGCCATTGGGGCTACCTAAATATTTAAATATTTCAATAGGCACCATTTAATTTACAAATAGTATACTAAATAACTAGGTTAAAATAATATTTTAACTGTGAACTATTTCTTATCGGATGTTGCCAACACGTCGTTCCTCTCGCTGCTGTTAATTCATATTTAAAAGGAAATAAATATGAGAAGATATAGAAGATACTATGGTAAAGTTTCATTTATTCAATAATACAGTACTCTAAAGTTAACCACTGTGTTATATATTTGTAGAATACAGGTTATTGGAAAAAACAGGTTGACATGTTATGCCTAAAAGTGTTTTTTCAAAGGTTGATTTTCATAAGTCGCTTCCAATCGGGAATGGACTACAGTTCCATCAACCTCTGATTATTGTTCATTTGGCTTTCGTGTTAGAAAAGAGGATACTGATAAATACCGTTTAGATGTAAACCACTCATTAGTAAACAAAAAACTCCACAAGGAGCTGTTCCCTCTGCCAACTATTATCTGTGCACTTCAACACCTCGGAAAGGCAAGAGTATTTCCATTCTATATCTTAATAACAGCTTCCACCAGTGTTTGTTGGACCCACCATGTAGGAAGTTTACCGCCTTCAGTACTCCTTGGAGTCAGTTTGTGCACAAGAATTCCCATGGGTCCAACTTCGGGAGCCAGGCCTTATCCCGCATCTTGGATTTTGTTCTATCCGAGTTTAAATTCAAATTAGTTTTTATCACATAGACGGTTTTATTGTCTACAGTGATGATTCGGTGTCACATTTGGTGCATTTGAGAATGGTACTGACGAAAATGCTAGACATGGGACTTACGGTAAACCCTGAAAAGGTGACATCGGGGTCGGATAAAGTCATGTTCTTAGGATATATGTTCAGTGAAGGGCGATTGTTGATTGACCCAGATCGGATGGCTCCAATATTGGGTTTCCCGCGCCCTAAAACTTTAAAAGGGGTTCAAAAATTTGTGGGAATTATGGGCTATTATGCCCACGTCATCAACCATTATTCAGAACTGGCTGCCCCCTTAAATAAACTCAAAAAGAAAGGCATTGGGTTTCATTGGGGATATGAGCAGGAGGAGGCCTTTAACACCACACCTTAAAGAAGTCATTATCGTCATCACCAAACATGAATCTTTGGGATTTTGCCAAAAGATTTGTTGTCAAGATGGATGCTTCGTCATTGGCATTAGGCGCGGTTTTAAGCCGATTGCCTTGGCTAGCCGCAACTTTACAGAAGCGGAGCACAATCTTAGGATTTACATAAAGGAAACACTTGCTTGTATTTACGGCCTGGGGAAGTTCGCGTCCTACATCGAGATGACGAATGCGATTTTTATATGGATAACCAGGCTCTTAGCTGGGTTTTAAACCATTCCACAGCAATTAGGGGAATTGTTGTTGGGTTTTAAGGTTATCTAGGTTGCACTTTCGGGTCTATCATGTCAGAGGTTCAGACAATCAGGTTGCGGATGCGCTTTTGCACATGTTCGACCCTGATGATTTCGAAAACAGAGCCGACCAGTCGCCTGTTTTCTCAATAAATCTGATCCAAGGGTTCCTAGAATTTTTTGCGAAGCTGCGACAGGCACAACAGGATGATGCCTTATGTTTAAAAGTGGTTGTTGATTTAAATTCGGGTGAAGTTTTACCCTATTTGGTAGTGAAGTATATCCAGTATTTTATGGGAAAAAATGGACGGGCAAAGAAAATTGTAGTCCCATTGGCTTTGAGGCCTATGGTGCTGTCATATAATCATGACTCTGTATTTGGTGGTCACCAAGGAGTTAGTCGGATTTACCGAAAAATTGCTACCCGCTCTGCCTGGCCGACCTTGGAGATGGAGGTAACTGAGTTTATAAAGTCCTGTGACACATGCCAAAGATGTAAACATGCCTGTCAAACCAATGTCGGACATAGTGTCGTTCAACTTCCTCAGGTACCTTGGGAGACCATTCATATGGACATGTTTGGATCCCTCATTGGTTCAGAAAAGGGAAATATTTGTGTACTAATTTTAATGAATACCTTCTCGAAATTTGCGATCCTATTACCATTGAGGAACATGTAATCTTCTACTATAGTGTAAACTCTGTAAGATCAAGTTTGGAAAGTTTTTAGCACCCCCTCTGAAATTTTGACAGATAATGCTAGATGTTTTACTTTTGTTGTGTTCTGTGATATGTGCTTCAAGTGGGCAATAAAATACTTTTCTTCCAGCCCCTATTCCCCCAAAGGCAACCAGGTGGAGTGCTTCAATAAAGACCTGAAAGCATGCCTTACTATCTCATAATCATGATCATTCCCTCTGGGATCAAGATCTGGATCTGATTAATGTAGGTTTTAACAGCACCTTGCATGGATCCACGGGAGCTCCTCTTTCTTGCCTTTTTTTGGGTCGTCCTTTGAGCCATCCTTTGTTAAATGTTTGGTGCATCCCTCCTTTCCCTTCCACCCTCTCCGACTCTGGCCAGGACGAACTGCTCGGTCAGGTGCTTCAACGGCTCTGTCAGGCAAAATATTAGGTGAATGCCTGGATTGTTAGAAATAGGTCGCCTCCTCAGTTCAAGCCAGTTGACCTTGTCCTATGTAAGAGCTTCTCCCTGGCAGACTTAAGCAGTAACCTGGGTAGTAAATTTATTCCCAAATTTGTCAGTCCTTTCCGGATCGACAAATTTTTGCGGCTAAATAACGTTAAACTTATCTCTCAGACTTCTGGAAAATTTTATGGAAGCAAACTATTTTAAATTGTATGATTCAAGAAAATGATCATTTGTGCCTTGTTACCCCCTTTGTCTTAAGAGGTTTTGAATTTGTAAGTACCACAAGATTTTCCCCTTCCCTTTGTTCGCCGTTTAGTTTGTTTAATTTTCCTTTCTAATATCCTTATTTTTTATGCCCATCTTCCACTCGAGGTGTTCGGTCGAAGTGGCGCAGCTTGGGTGGAGCAGTCTTTGCTGCGCTGGGGAAGAATCTTCCTGGTTCTCATTGCTATCTTCACGTTCTGCATCCCTGCACTCGAGAATACACCTGTAGTGGGAGCTGGACACTCCCTGGCCTACCTGGGAATGAACTGTCACTGCCTGTGTGTGTGTGAAGAACTGTTTTCATCTGTGGATGTGTTAATAACGGTGTTGAGTACTGTTTCTCACTTCAAGAAATGAAGAATTGTTTTCTCTAATGTGATGTGATCTCTGTAAACTGAACTCTCCCAACTGTGGAACTTTCTTCTATACTTGCTTTCTTCGAACTTTCTCTGTACCCTTTGTCGACGTGTTGTGTGTTTGTAAATTGTTTACAGGTGGCCAGAGTACCATGGGCTGACAAACTTTTGATATATGGAAAATTTTGGGGCAGGGGTTGTAACGCTAGGGTGTTACCAGCACTGTCTATTTTGCAACTTTGAAATTTATCTTTACACACTAGTGCCCCCTGATTAGTTTCAGTGTTTGCCAACGCCCAGCGCGACGTCGTTCGAGCTCCTTGATCGCCCTTGATTCCCCTTCCTTCGCCAGTCACATCCCCTTCCTCACCATTGCAACACGTTATGATTTTATATTGTACGGGGTTATTGTTAATCATTCTGCTACCAGCTTTCAGCTTTAGCCTACCTGACCTCTTCGCTTGTCTGCTGGGAGGCCTACTTCATTTAATAATGGGTGTAAAGTACCTTGACAGCAGACTTGGGCATTCTCATCATTGGCTGCCTTCAACTTAATTGTAATATCATTCTTTTGGTAACTGATTCAAAATTATTTGTGACCTGAGAGGGTGCATTAGAGGCAGCGGAAAGTACGTAGTGAGTTGACGATGCACTTTATGATAGTGGGCCATAACTTTGGAGTTGGTGTCTTTTCAAGTTATATTTTTTCATTTTAGCAGGTTTGCTGTTACGTGTGATTGGTTTTTTAGTAAGTCCCTTCAGGGTAGAGCACGATTGTATTATATTTATGGTGCTCATTGATCACGTGTAAGTGCCTTGATTGTCCAAGTTGTCCCCGTCGGCGGGTAGTATTTGGATAGTGTCCTTGTAGTCACCTCACTGTTTTTTTTTCATGTGCGTAGATTTTTTTTATGTTATAGGGCCTTGTAGTTTTCTGTCCCTACGTCGAATATCTATATCTAGTCACAATTGTACAACCCAGCCTTGATGTGATTTAAATTATTTATTGGAGCTTAGTGAGTTCTTAGCTTGTCAGAATTCCTGATTCTTGTTTAACGTATCGGTGTTTGTGCTCGGTACTGGCGTAAGTTTTTAGAGATAGTTTATGATGTGTTACTGGAAATGAATTTGGATAGGAATGTTGATCATGTCCGGTCTATTTTGGTGTGAAGTTCCTATGTATCGGAGTTATAATATCTATGTATGGTGCTTGTACACCATGTCATGGTAACCTTAGTGAAGTATTGTAAGTTGCTACACTAAATGCAACACAGAATAATTATCATAAACACATTCTAGTCAGACCCTTTAATTGGCCTTTTAATATCTTGTATATTTTATAACATTTTATAGTTTTTATGTATATTTTTGCTCACACCAGAACTTTATATCATCAAGCACTTTTATAATCTGATTTTTACGATTAGTTGTATATTGGAAAATTTATTGGGCTCTGTAATCCAGTAGTGATTCATGTAACCAATATCGCCGTGTGAGAATTTTAAGAATACCTAATAGATCTAGAATGAAAGAAAAGTTTGATGTATGTTTTGTTATTTAGTAAGTTTAGTCCTACTGTTTACTGTTGTTGTATGTACATTTGCACCTAGGATGGTGCAGCATTGCTGGCTTAATATTGCAGAGGTAATTTTAAATTTATTGCAATTTGGATTTGGAATTGTCTTTTCTGGTTTGTCTTGCCGGTTCGAACCCATGTAATTTTGAATTAAATGATTTGGTTTGCATTGTTAATGTATTACTTATTAATGAGCCATTTGACTGCACCTGCCTTGTCTCTTGATTGTCGAATTGCCAAACCCACTCTCTTGTTTAGAATCATTTGGTATTATTTTTTTAGTTATTGGTGGGGGTGTCGTCGCAGTCATCAGTCAGATACGATCTCACACATCCAATATAGTGTCAAAGCTATTGCTACTGAAGGTGGATAACATATCCCATATCATATTATGTAATAGAGGTAATTCTTGCTTTATTCACAGATGACTCTTTTTAATGGAAAAAACATCTCATCAAAAAGTCTCGTATGTCTCTTCTAATAATCATTTAAATTGCCAGGGAAGTCCATCTCAATAGCTACACCAAACACTTATATAGATGTATTTAGTGTTCTTATATCCTCAAGAGCATCAACTTGTTTTGTAAATATCAAGACATTGCATACAACAGGAAGGAAAATAATAATATTTTAATGATAAAATGAATAAAAATAATAGTCTTCCGTACACTTTATTTCACACACTTATTAAAAATATACAGTATTTACTTACAGACACATAAACATATTCTCCATTCAACAAAAGTATTTATGCTTTATGCGAATTTTATTGTATGACATCAACAGCACCTTGGCCTCAGGCCATTCACCATGTCATGCCAGCTAACATGTCATAGCGCACCACAACACCATGGAGCAGCACCTATGTCAAAGAGCCCATGCCATGTGTGGTTGTGTTCATGTGAGACTTAGGGCAAGGAAGTGTAGAAAGTGTGTTCTCATGGCTTATTAAATTGTTAGGGAAGTGTGATTAAGTGTAATATGTGTTCGACATGTTATTGTGTATTTATTTCTGCAAAGCCATCTGTCAGTATTTTTTAGGTACAATAACCTTGCCAGTGTAACATATTTTTCAGTGCAACTTGTCTTGTGTCGTTCCACATCGTGCACGAGTGCACATGAGGAAAATGCCACATGCATATTCAATTCTGATATGGCAATACAGCATAACCTAAAATATGTCACACATGTCAGAGACGCACACCATGTGCTTGTGTTTACTCTTTGAATGTTGTGTTTGAGAGTCAATTATTTGTGTGCCATGAGTTGTCTCATAATTTTTTATTTTCCCAATGCTATCAAACCTGTCACGTAAGTACAAGACAAATAGTCTCCCAGCGATCTGTGAATTATACTTAATTATATTTATCTACATTGGTGTTGTGTAGTTTTATTTTACTTGTTTGACAGTTCGTGCACTTGAG
The DNA here is from genome assembly GCA_029891345.1 of Dryococelus australis. Lineage (NCBI taxonomy): Eukaryota > Metazoa > Arthropoda > Insecta > Phasmatodea > Phasmatidae > Dryococelus > Dryococelus australis. Next base: position 175,575,647 of record CM056995.1, read on the forward strand.
GTGCCATCTTGTTTGAGAATATATTGGCCACACACAGAATAGTTGTGACACATATGTTGTATATAAATATTTATTATAATATTTACATAGGTTTTATGCTTTTAAGTATTTTTCAGAGATTTCAGAATATCAGGCAATTTTATCCAGTACATCCAGTATTAGAGTACTGCCCTTTTGGTTAACGTTCCACAACAGTGCACTAAGGTGGACCAGTGTGCAAAGCCACGTGGCCGAATAGTCATATATTCGTAACTGTTACCAGTGTTTTTATGGACAGAATGATGAACTCACATAATGTGCTACCAGTAAAATACTCAAGGACATAAGAGCCTTTGAGAAGGAAAGCCTATAAAGAATTATTGCACCGTTGTAACACTCATGCCAAGTGAGGTTATATTGCCATGGCAACTTGAAGTGGTGGAATATAAAATAATAATTTGTTTTATTTCTCTATGTTTATGTTAGTTTTAATAATAAGGTTTTTTATAAGTGTTCTCATCCTATCGGCATTGCAGTGTCCATCTCATTTCATTACTTTAATTATGTTTCATTAATCACATCACGAGATTTCACCGGCGGGAGTCTCAGCCAACGAGCGAGCTCCGCACCACAGGTAGCGTCAGTAGCATCCTAGGTCTTGTGAGGTGACAACCACATCGTGGTGCACTGGGCACATCAACTTTTCTTCAACCAATAATAATTTAATTCTGTCCTTTTATTTAATTTACCGGAACCATTTGTGTTTTATCGCCCAGAGTAATGCCACCTCACCTCTCGGTCCATCTTGTATACGACCGAGACGGAACTCATCCCTAATCATGTAGGCCCTATGGCCATTTTGTCAGCTTAAGAACCCGCCTGCCTGGCTATAATGGCGGTTTTGTAACATGTGAGTGCCCAATTGGGAATGATATGCAATAAATCAACATGATGCTAAGACCTGCATTGTTATTGTACTAGCTGCTCCTCGGCTACATAGCCTGTTTTCATGCTGACTTATATTTATCATGTATTTTGAATTATGGAGTTGGGTGGCCACAACAATCCATCGGGCGTGAGCTGGCATATAAAGGGAGGCCAACAGCTCTTACTAGACTAGGCAATTTGGATGTAATATGTGACCAGCAGAGAGTTAATCAGGAATGGTAATATTATCAGAGATGGAAGACATGAGGAACAGCTAATAGCTGTCGGCAACAAGTCCCTGAGAATATTTACAGCAATCACATCCTCGTGCTCATACCCTGAGCTGGCGCCCTACCCTGGCAAGTCACCGAACAGTACCGTTCCTATCGACATCCATCATAATTCCTCGTGGTCCAGCTAACACCGAACGTCAAGTGGCACCACAACTAGTTACCATCATCTCCTGCCAGACCTTTCATGACCCACACTGTGGTTATGTTCCTTTTCAGACGCCACTTTCCAACGTCAAGTACACATCTTATTGTGAGCAGTTAAGGTACACAGCAAGGCAGTTAACACGTTTGTAGGTCTTGTAGCGGCTGGCTAATGTTGTCTGGCGCTAAACCTAGTCGCGAAAGTCTTGTTGGAATACTTGCACTCGCTTCCCAATGATCGACAAACAGTACCTTTACACTTCTTATGTCTATATAGGATATCACTACGAGTTAACACAGCATCGCACTTATCACAGTGGAATGACTTGTATGCTGGACTGAACAAGCAATGACTACTTTCATGTCGGTGCGCATTATAACTTTGGCTAAAAGTACTTTCGCAATAACAACATTGATACCATAATGCTTGTAGCGACTCTTCAGAAACCCTTGCTGTTGTCGATGCTATCGGTGTTACAGATAGTAAGTCTTCAACCATCGATGTCATCTTTGGCAGAGTACACGGTCATAGTAGAAGATTCCATTCCTGATGATACCTTTCACCACAGTCGTTGGCGAAATTACATGCGTTCTTATATGATGCAAGCTTATATACTGTTTTCACAACAAAAAATTATTGTATGTTATCCATTTCAACTATCTCACTATAGGTTTGCTGAGTATGAATGTGTAAAAAGCAATATGCTTGATAGTGTTATATGAAGGATAATCAACCCATTCACTATCTAACCTGTGAATCCATCCATCAAACAATCATCCGTATTTATACTTATACATCTTTCAATGTTGAATACACCCTTTCTTTTTTCTTTTGTAAACCCTTCTTATTTCATGTCGTGCATACATCAGAAGGAATTCTTTAGATAGGTAGGTAGGTATGTATGTATGTATACATACAAGTTCAGTAACTGTATCGAGTGCTGCAAGTGATTTAAGATTTCCATATGTCACGTTAGCTGATAAAAATGATCTGATTGCTAGAACAACAAACCATAATTTTCCCTAAACCTTCATTATGAGAGAAAGTCGTTTTGGATTATTTGTAGCGACGTCACACACACTGCTTTTATATGTCTAAAAATGACGTTGCTAAGTCCCAAGTCACTCTAACTCAGTCAGAGAAAGAGAACTCTGGCCCGAACGACAGATGAACTGCGAATGAAACCATCTCGACAGTGTCAAGATGTCTGAAAATTAATTGCATTGCCCAGGATTTGAACCTATACTAACCTGACAAGAAACCAGAGCTTAAATCTAACATCTTAGACTGCTCGACAACCTAACAACTTCAGATATGTAACGTTCACTACACACAATTTCGACCTGTCATTTTGTATAATGAAAATTTTTAACCTTACCCTTGGATGATGTAATATGATTTTAACCTACTTACCATCAGTTAAAAATCTACACGGTTAAATAAAAGTGTAAATATACATGTAGAACCTTTTCGTAATTTTACATTTTCTGTGTGTAGTTTGTAAAAACAAGTATAATGCGTGTAAATTTACAGCATTGTACAACTTTATTCGTAACATAGTACACTGATATTAAAAAACCCAAATATACTGGTATATTGACATTAAGAAGGGTGTAAAATTACAAATGCGAAAGTATGTGTAAAAATACACTAACGCAAGGCACTTAAACCCAAGTCTGTGTGTTTTAACTACCATACTAATGTTATATTAACTCACACATCAGTGCAAAAGAACATATTTTCCTATTTCACTCAAGATGTAGTACAATCCCACAGTAAAAAACACAAATGTACTGGTTATTAACATTAACAAGGGAGTAAAATTTCAAATTCGAAACTATATGAGAGTATATTTACACATAAAAATTTAAGGTAACTCTTCATAATTATGTGTCATTTTCTAAAACGAGAGTACAGTATTTGTAATTTTACACTAATGTTACTGTGAATTTAAATATGACTACAAGTATTTGCTTAAAACATATGATCTAGCAGTAGGGATTAGAACTACTTAAAGCTCCTGGGCGAGTATGGCTCTGACATGGAATTTGAGCAACAGGAAATGAACCTGAAGAGACGCAACTCCAATAAGAACTCGGAGGATGCCAGAGCCGCTGCTCGTACTCGACTGATCAAGAGGCAAGCGACAGAAAACCTAGAATACGAGCAACAAACCCTTGTTGAGTCCAGGCAAGAGGCAAAACGCGCCTCTGGCATGGCACTGGACGTGCAATCAAACATTCCGGTTCGAAACCGGTATGCAGTATTGAGGGAGCAAGTGGCTTCCGCCTCGAACCCCAGCTCTACAAGCCAGTTACCAAACCTGAACCTGTGAAACACTGTAAGACACAGGAAACCAACTTTCCGCCTAGTGGTGCGAGACACAGGCAGGTACTCTTTCCTTGTAAAAAATCTTCGAGCCATACATCCTTCCAGTTTCACAATCATCATGGCCAGGAACTGTGTGCACATTGTTGCAACCGACCTCCAGAAATACGAGGCCGCCAGAGATATGCTGAAGAACACAGACATCCCTTACTTTACCTTCAATAACAACATTGATCCACCACAGAAGGTCGTGTTTGATCTGCCGGCAGACCAACATCATCGCAGAGGAGCTTGCACAGTGCGGGTATCAGGTAACAGAAGTATACCAATTCAAGTACAGGCAGAAAAATGAATCAGACCCCTCTCAATCCCGGCTCGTACCACAAAACCGTTTTTGCGTCCCAGCAGCAAAAACCGACTCTCTTGAGCCTTTGATTTCTGTAACCCAGCTAAATATGACAGTTGTTCATCCCCGTCAGTACCAGAAGAAGCTCAGTGCCGTAGCTCAATGCAAACTCTGCCAGGCCCTAGATCACACGAAAAATTTCTGTCATCTGAACATAGTCTGCCCTCACTGCACCGGGTCACACACTCTGGATGTCTGCCCCAGATAGCTGCTGTACTTAAATGCATCAATTGCAATGGCGACTACCTTGCCAATTCAAAAGACTGTCCTAAAGTAATTGCAATCGTGCAGCAGCACTAGCAAACGGCTCTGAAGACAATGCAATCCAGAATGAAATCTCAGTGGCAACAACACCTGCCCCACTCGTGCAAGCTAGGGACATCTCGCACTACCCAAACTTCTGGATGCGAAATCTCTTCCCCATAAGCCTCCTACGCGCAGGCAGCCAGAGGCCCATCCTCCACATCACAATCCCGACACACGCTATGCAGGGGTCCCTAGAGCATATACAGATGCCAACCTCCCCACCCTGCCAGCAAATCCCCGCACCTGTCTTCAATTCCGCCCCAGCGGCTCCTGGCGACCTGGGAAGCACCATGCAGGACCTCCAGGACCTCATGAGGTTCCTAAAAGAGGCGAATTTCCGGACCATCATGAGCCATTTCCGCGGTTACATGCTAGTCGCAAACACCCACCCAGACCCACAAACCAAGTCCATGTTCGTCACGGAGGCGCTCATACTTGCACGGAGCAGATGCCCTAATGGACCCACAATCCCAGCAAGCACCTGGTTCCCTCTCCCTGATGTACTAGAACAGTAGCGGCATCTTCCCTCAACTTTATGTGTTAGAGCGAGTGCTGGAGACGTACGGGATCGAAATCGCGTTAATACAAGAAACCAGACTTAAACCACGCCGTCGTTTTGCCATTAAAAACTACACTACATACCACATGGACAGAGTACGACTAGGCAGAGGTACCTTAATACTTGTTCATAACAAAATTCAACATCACGTTAATAAGGATCCCGGCTGTGAAAACATAGAAACCACTACAATTAATATAAACACAAATTCCGGCCACATAACCGTCATCTCAGCCTACCTAGTGCCCCGATCGAAATTAAAAACCACAGATCTCAATAAATTAATAAACCAACCTTAATCCTTCATAATTGCAGGCGATTTAAACGCAAAACATACCGACTGACACATCAGAATTAATAATACTAGTGGAAACACATTACGAAACCATGCACAGCTCCACAGCTATATTATTAAGGCCCCCGACTCACCTACTTTCTTCCCTGCAAATCGCAGACATAATACGGATGTGCTTGATATTGTTATCACTAACCTACCACATCAATTTACAGAGCTAACAACCCTAACTGAATTAGACTTCGATCATGTGCCAGTTCTATGCAAAATTAGCACAGAATCACTTAAACACACAGAAACTATTCTAGCAAAAATTCCGGTATCAAACTACTGGGAAGACTATAAGATGAACTGTCTGGAAGTTTTACGGAACAGCATTTACCGATTTACAAAAAAATTAATCATATCGATCCAGCCGTAGAAATGCTTGAAAATACTTTAAAAATCCAGCTATCCAAACACACTAAATTCTTAAATAGCCACAAATTTTTAAAGCAAAATTTTCCAGATATAGACATGCTACTTGCCGAAAAACGACAAGCTATACATAAATTCCAGAGGAACAGAACAGAATCAAACAAAGTTAAATATAATTAGCTGAAAAAATAATTAAAAATTAAATTAGAATCACAAAAGATAACCAAATGGGAAACGTTTGTTACCAAACTTTCAGACAATATGAAAAAGTTCTGGCGGATATCCAGTGTGCTCCGACGTGCTAGCAAGAAAACTCAATCAACAGTTATTCTTTCCCCAACAGGACTAGCTTACGACCTCCAAACTAAAGCAGAAATTATAGCTAATTCTTCAGAAAATCAATTCATTCCGAATGATGACCCCGGAGACATAAATTTCACCCGCGATGTAATAACAAACACTTAGAAATTTCTCCACATAGAACCAAAAAAGGAAACGGGATTAATAACCTTTCCGGATTTAATAGCTACGATTAAAAACCTACGCCCTAAAAAAGCGCCAGGCTCAGACAAAATAAACAACCAAACTTTTATAAACCTCCTATACGAAGCCCCCTGTCTCTTACTGGATATCCTAAACGCCATACTAAAGTTCAACTATTACCCACCTGCATAGAAACTGGCAAAAGTGATCACTCTCCCTAAACCAGGCAAGGACCCACAAGTCCCTGTAAACCAGAGGTCGTCAATATCGCTACTCAGCTCTCTAAGCAATGTTTTTTTTTTTTAAGAATTCGCTTAGCTAGACTAAACACACATGCTAATAAAAAGCGCATCATTCCGCATCGGCAGTTCTGTTTTAAAGCAGGCCACTCCACAACCCATGCCCTAACTACTTTCGTTACAGATGATATAAAGACTTCCAGCATAAATAAACAATATACTATAGCTGTGTTCCTGGATGTGGCTAAAGTTTTCGACAAGGTATGGATACCGGGACTCATTCAAAAACTCATAAATTTTAAATTTTCAGACTGCTACAGCCACCTCATAAACAACTTATAAAATTCTTTGTAAACATAGAAGGCGCTGATTCCACCCAGCGCCCCCTAACTGCAGGTGTACCTCAAGGCTCCGCACTATCTCCATTTTATATAATATTTACACTGCCGATATCCCCAGCACTTACTGCACTTTACAAATGTATGCCGACGACATTCTCTTCTATTCGAAACATAAACATATTAAATATGCAAACTTGTTTGCACAGTTCCAATTAGACGAGCTGTCAGCGGTATAACCGATGGAAAATTAAAATTAATGCAGAGAAAAGTCAACCACCCATTATCACACGCAGGAAACTGCCAGAAATTAACCCATTAAAACACAATAATGTAGACATTCATTACTCAGATTCAGCAAAATATTTAGGCCTAAAAATATATAATAAACTAAAATGGCCCACCCACATAAATAGAACAAGAAAAACAGCTCTATGAAAGATTCCCTTAATTTATCCACTACTAAAATCGCATCGACTTCCTAAACGGCTAAAACTTTTAATATAAACTTCTAAAATCCGGTCAGCCATAACGTGTGGAAATGTAGTATGGTTAACCGCGTCAAAAGCATTAATTAAATCACTTCAAGTTGTTCAGAATAAATAAAATAAATAAATAACAAATGCACCTCCACTAACACGCATTTCCGACATTCATGATGCTCTGAAACTACTTTATATTGGCAATAAATTTCATTCTCATAACAATAAATTCTATGATAAATTATTAACTCACTCCAACCCCGTTCTTAAAAGGATAGGTCAGTATCAACCAGATACGTGTAACTACCCAAAAAGACCAAACATGCCCAGATTAATCCAGTAAACGGCACTGCTAATATTCCATTTAAAACTCGGGACGCCCAGGAAATTCTCTCATCAGTCCGCGACGGAAATTCGCTCATTTTAACAAAACTACTTTCCAGTGGCTGTTCCCAGCGCACTTTTTTCTAAACAAACTTATTCTAAGGGCTATGTGAAGTTAACGTCCGGAGGTAGGGCGGGATTTTATTGCGTCTCAGGGCTAACCCCTTACGCCTACAAGAAAAATTATGCAAGGAAACATGCATCGCAGCAAAGAGGGATTGGGAAGCAATGGCCTGCACTTTGGGGCCATGACTACCTCCCTAAGTGTACTTAGAGCTAATCTTAAATATGAAGAGCAAGGGAAAAACCGTCGAGAGACGTAAAAACCCTTGCAACAGAGAAGCAAAAATTTCAAAAATTATTGATTGTATTAAATAAAATTAAATAGAATGCTACAGAAGACAGTGTGATTGGAAAATATTCTCTTAGTTAATAGTGTTGGAAATACTAGAAGAGAGGGGACGGAAGCTTTGTTTATTTTGAACTTGATGCCGGCAGTAACCGGAGAGGTGCTTGGGCGCCCCTCTGGTGGGAGAAGTGACGCAATTGGGCCTCTTCTTCCCGAACCCTTCTATGAACTTAAAAACTTAAGGAGAGAAATGAGCTGCCAGTAAGTGTCAGCAGGGATAGCTCTTACTTGTTTTATTATAACATTAAAAGACGATAAGTACCTGTGGATGACAAGATATATTCAGCTAGCCTAATTTACATATAACAATATCCTAAATATAGCCTATAGTAGCATATGTCCTCGGGGACATATGAATCTAAAATAATTCGGTGCTACCACACAGCGCCAATCTCTGAGGCCGTAGGCTGTAAAAGAGCATATTTCGGCCGTATACTGTAAGTGCACGGAGCTCCGCTAAGTAGGGGGCGGGGGAGAAAATACTTATAATTAGGGGGAGGTCTCTCACCAATTGAAGCATCGAACCACACGACGCTGCAAACCTTTACCTATTGGCAGAGGCAGCCTTGGAATCAGCTGCAGCGCAGGGCCAAGCATACCAGCAACTGGCTGGGATGAGAGGTTGAGTATATGTTAACCTATAATATCCCAAATAAAAATATTTAAAGTGAAGTCGTATTGTTAATTAAGCTAGGCTGTGTGGTCCCTTCGGGGTTGCTAAGGTTAAACTACTCTTAATATATAAAAGGCTGTGTAAGGCCTATAATGATTGGCAAGCCAGTATGTTTTACGCAGGGCTAAAGGGGCCTGTGGGCTGGAAGCGACTTTGGTCGTTTATAGCTTTGGTTCTCATCGATATCATAGTCTCTTATGACAGTGATGAGAGGATTGGAATGTTCGTTCAGAGATTTATAAAAGGTTTGGGCATGCTTGAGAATTACATCTTGCAGCAGTTCTTGTTAAAGGTCTGCGTGAAAGTTTCTGATGGGAATGTACCGTGGCGCATGTGAAGCCGATGTGAGGCATTTATTCTGCACCACTTGTAAAGAATTTAAATGAGTGGGAGCACAATAAGCCCATGCAGGGGCAGTATATGTGATGATGGGTCTAACCAAAGACTGGTATAATTGTATCCCATTTTTCACTGATAATCCGGAGCTGCGATTTAGTAATGGATACAGGGCAGACGGGCGGGCATATGCGAGGTTACGCTTAGCCTCCACATGGTGGTGCCATGTCAACTTGCTGTCCATAATAAGGCCGAGGTATTTAACTTCATCCTTGAAAGGAATATTTTATCTAAACAGGGTTAGTTGTAAATTAGGGGGAATAATACGGCGACGCGTTAAGATTACAGTCGCGCTCTTACCTACGTTTATTTTAATGCGCCATTGGCAAAAATAATTTTCGAACTCATTGAGTTGAGCCTGAAGTCGTTGAATTGCAAGTTCGGCTTTCTTTGGGTGGGTGTAGATGACTATGTCATCAGCGTAAATACCCATGTTAATAAGTCGTTTATGGAAGGGGGGGGGGGGGCTGTTGTGTGGAAAAAGATTGTATAGGACCGGACCCAGGATGCTACCCTGAGGGACACCAGCCCTAATGTATTTCTTGGTAGACAGCGCTCCTTCAATCGATACTGAGAAGGAGCGGTGTTCCAAGTATGAGACCAGAAGCTTAATGTAATAGTCTGGGAATTCAGCCCGATATAACTTATATAAAAGCCCTGCGCGGAACACCTTATCAAAGGACTCCTCCACGTCTAAAAATACAGCTGCCCTGTACTGACTGCAGTTGAATGATTTAGTTATGTGTTCCGATAAGCGGACGAGTTTATGCACTGTTGAGTGCTTTTTCCGAAAGCCAAATTGCTCATTAGGGAATAAGTTATTTTCGCGAATATGGTAATTTAACCGGTGCAAGAATATTCGTTCGTGAATCTTAAGAGGTGTGGATAGCATACTGATGGGGCGGTAATTTTGCAGTTGAGTAGGGTTTTTGCCCGGTTTGGGAAATACAATTACATTGGCACTTCTCCAGGAAGTGGGGAAGTAGGCAAGATTAAAACTTGCATTAATGCACTTGGCTATAGTCTCAAACATGCTGTCAAGCAGCTGCTTGAAAACTACAGCCTGAAGGGAGTCGAACCCATGTGCTTTGCGTGGTTTCAAACGTTTAATTTTACACTTGACCTCCTCAGCGTGCGTGGGGTCCGGTTCAGCCATTGTGGGCTGTCGCAGATGCACTCGGAGGTCTCAATAAATTTGGGCAACAAAAGCTGGATCAGCTGGAAAGTTATTAGGCTGAAAAGCTACTTATAATTGATTTGCCATAGCCTCAGCTTCTGCTGAGGCGTATAGGCCACACCGTCATTGCCTTGAAGAGGCGGGATTTGGGAACGATTTTAAGTAAACGTTTTAGTCATCTGCCACAAGCTTTGATCCTGAGTACATAGGCGAAATAATTTATTATTTCAGACATTGGACTGCCAGGCAGTGATTTCAATATCAATACACTCTCTAAGATTGTTAATCCGGGTTTTAGTTTACCTAGATCTAGTTCGCGAATAGACCTTGCGCAGCCTATTTTTTCGCGAGATAAATTCCTTAATATTATCAGGGAGCTTATCTGCGTTAATCCTCGGTGTCTTTTCCGGGACATCCTTATTTACTCCTGTCTGAATTAGCTCTGTGACGCGATCGACAACAGTGTCTAATTCGTCGGGAGAACTAATCGTAACTGTGAGATTTATTTCCTCATCTAGGTATTCTCTGAAGCCGGACCAGTTCGCATGCTTATAATCTTTAATTTTTCAAATTGGTGTCTTGTCTGTTTCAAGTTCATTGACAGACAAGTGGACAGGATAATAGTGCGAAGCTGACTCGTGGAGCACATTAAATTCTAATGCCATATTAAAGCCTTTATTGAGCACGATATCTAGTATATCAGGCCTATAATTTATATTATGAGGGCCAAAGGTAGGTTCACTAGGGGCATAAATTATATATTTATGGTGCTCTTGGTTTCTAAACAAAGTATTTCCACTGGCTGTGCGAGTGAGGCAGTCCCACGCGGGATGTTTTGCATTTTAATCGCCTATTGCGAGTAAGACTGGATAAGCATTTGTTAATTCATCTGAATCTGCGCGCAAAAGTGTGCGACCTGGCGGACAGTAAACTGAATAAACCGCAACATGTTGATTACCGAGTTTATTGGTAACTCCCACAGCTTCGAGTCTGTGAAGTTGTATTATTTTCGCGGGATTGTATACTATCAAATTATGAATTAACATCATGACACCTCCGCCGTGTCTGTCGCGATCTTTTCGATAGCATTTATAGTCGAGAACAGAAAATCGATGCTGTGGATCTAAGCGAGTTTCGTTTATCGCCATTATAGAAATATGATGACTAGAAATAAAATCTACCAGCTCCTGTTTTTTACTGCGAATGCCGTTAGCATTCCAGTAAATTAGACTACTGACTAAATTAAACCTAAAAGGCAGAGCATTTGGCAAATGCAAATTAACAGCCATCAGGCTGCTGCTGTTGACCTTTCACAATTGAGAGGGCTGCCCCAGTCAGGGCTCGCACTTTATCTTCAACTGACTTGATTTGGTCAGTCCAGACCATTAGTAAGTTACAGAACGCCTCCAGCACTCCACTAAAGGCGGGGAATTTTTCATTCAGGGGGCTAGTCTTTGCCTCCTGAATTAATACCTGCATGTTAATTGGTTCCGAGGAAGCTAGGGGTTGTGTCCATTTGTGACACTGGGCGCACCAGTTTTGTCTAGTTGGCAGAAACCTGCTCGCCCAATGGGCGTTGAGCTGGCTCCTGATTGGCCGGGCATGTGGCTGCAGCTACTGTGGCCGCTGGGTGGTTGAGCGAGGAGGAGGGAGGGGGGAGGGCCGAGGCGACTGTTGAGATTCCTGTGGCGGCTGGAATCCTACGTGGATTTTTATTTTGTTTCCCCTTTTTTGAAAGAGGAGCTTCACGTGGTTGCCATTTTGAGAGATAAGGATTTGCAAGTGCCAGCAAATCAACTTACGATGTCTGGTAGTATGCCAGTGTACTATAGGCATTGGCATCTGAAACAAGGTGATTTTGTGCGAAGTGACTCACAAAAGTCTGGGTTGGCGTGCGTTGTTACCTGCCCAGGACCTGCATCCAGCCATCTTGCGGTTGGGCAGGGCCCTGCTGGGTTGGCTGCGACTGCTGTGGAGGCTGAGGTGGCTGTGTTGACAATGTTGGATTCCAATGGACGGGAGTCAAATTAAACTGCCTGGGTTGAGCTGCGATTGCAGCAGAGTATCTGCTCTGCCGCTCTCGCTGCCGGCGCCCTTGCGGGGCAAAATATCTCCGTTTTACTTGTGTATAAGCCTCGCTGGCTTTATAATTGGCAGCGTGATAGCCACCGCAACTTTGATGGGCATCTCGCTGTGCGGGGTGAGAATTGAATACCCTAATTTGAGGCCATCATGAATAGATATCACCTTGCAAAAATCTTCGTAATTGGCAGGGAGGTAAGGTACACCTTAATCTGTTTTGAGTTGGCTGGCACAGTTGTTCTCGAAACAGCCTACCAACTTGGGGTATGTGCACTCCTATGTGTGATAAACAGTCAGTGGCTTGAGGTCGGGCTTCTTCACCCTGATTGGCTCTGTGTTCCGATTGGTGGGTGCGGGTGCGCCCTGATTGGCTGGGCCTGATTGGCCAGAATTTTCTCCAACAGATGTCGACATGGACAGCAAGTTGACATGGCGTCACCATGTGGAGGCTAAGCGTAACCTCGCATATGCCCGCCTGTCTGCCCTGTATCCATTACTAAATCGCAGCTCCGGATTATCAGTGAAAAATGCGATACAATTATACCAGTCTTAGGTTAGACCTATCATCACATATGCTGCCCCTTCATGGGCTTATTGTGCTCCCACTCACTTAAATTATTTACAAGTGGTGCAGAATAAATGCCTCACATTGGCTTCACATGCGCCACGGTACATTCCCATCAAAAACTTTCACTCAGAACTTAAACAAGAACTACTGCAAGATATAATTCTCAAGCATGCCCAAACCTTTTATCAATCTCTGAACGAACATGTCAATCCTCTCATTGCTGTCATAGGGGACTACGATATCGATGAGACCCAGAGCTATAAGCGACAAAAGTCGCTTCCAGCCCACAGGCCCCTTTAGCCATGCGTAAAACATACTGGCTTGTCAATCATTATAGGTCCTATGCAGCCTTTTATATATTAACAGTAGTTTAACCTGAGCAGCCCCGGAGGGACAGCTCAGCCTAGCTTAATTAACAATATGACTTCACTTTAAATATTTTTATTTAGTATATTATAGGTTAACATAGATTAACATCTCATCCCAGCCAGTTGCTGGGATGCTTAGCCCTGCACTGCAGCTGATTCCAAGGCCGCCTCTGCCTATAGGTAAAGGTTTGCAGCGTCATGTGGTTCGATGCTTCAATTGGTGAGAGACCTCCACGTAATTATAAATATTTTCTAACCCTCCCCTACACAGCGAAGCTCCGTGCACTTACAGTCTACGGCCATGGAGATTGGCAGCTGTTGTGCTAGCACAGAATTATTTTAGATTCATATGTCCCCGAGGACATATGCTACTATAGACTATATTTGGGATATTGTTATATGTAAATTAGGCTAGCTTAATATGTCTTTTCATCCACAGGTACTTATCGTCTTTTAATGTCCTAATAGAACAAGTAAGAGCTAGCCCTGCTGACACTTACTGGCAGCTCATTTCTCTCCTTAAGTTTTTAAGTTCATAGAAGGGTTCGGGGGGAAGAGGCCCAATTGCGTCACTTTTCCCACCAGAGAGGCGCCCAAACACCTCTCCGGTTACTGCCGGCATCAAGTTCAAAATAAACAAAGCTCCCGCCCCCTCTCTTCTTGTATTTCCAACACTATTGACTAAGAGAATGTTTTCCAAACACACTGTCTTCTGTAGCATTCTATTTAATTTTATTTTATGCAATCATTAATTTTGAAATTTTTACTTCTCTGTCGCAAGGGTTTTTACGTCTCTCGACGGTTTTTCCCTTGCTCTTCATATTTAAGATTAGCTCTAAGTACACTTAGGGAGGTAGTCATGGCCCCAAAGTGCAGGCCATTGCTGCCTAATCCCTCTTTGCCGCGATGCATGTCTCCTTGCATAATTTCCCCTCCTAGTAGGCGTAGGGGGTTAGCCATGTGACGCAATAAAATCCCATCCTACCTTCAGGCCGTAACTTCACATAACACTTAGAATAAGGTAGTTTAAAAAAAAAGATTGGGTCGCCACTTCGCAGTCTTTTCGCTTTTTTGAGGCAATGTCCTCATCCATCTTTCCTGCGAGTCCGTCATGACGAATCCATGGGAGGGGGAGGGGATAGGGGTTCCCGAATGTCCTAATACATACTCTCTTCTTGCTTCAGCTTTGGCAGGAAACTTAAATAAATTCCTGAAATCCACAATCGGCCTCCACAAACTGGCGTCCCTGACCTCTCCCCTCTACCGGAAACAAGGCTTTGGGACAACCAGCCGCTTGACAACAATTTAAACTACCCTGACTAAGGTGTTTACCTGTTACCTGCGCCCTATAAGAGAGCACAGGCCTGGAGTTGCAGAACTAGCAGCCCCCTTCTCACAAAAATCCTACTTTTTCTCGCAGGAAATGTTACTATATCTGTCGCGCGCACAGTTCACTCCAAAATAACTGTATACCTTTCAATAGCACCTTTCAATGACAAGACAGCTCGGAGCTACTGCGACATACGTCTGACCTGCACCAAGTCCTGCTGGCGAATGACCAGCGCACTTCACCATCCTCATCGGAGCTGTGCACCCCCCCCCCCCAACATGAAAACACGTCTCCAGCATTCGTTGTCTCTCCTATAATATAATTTCTGCCTATTTCGCGCTGATTATATAATTAAAGCTATTATTTACTCTGCAGTATGAAAATTATTAAATTAAGTTACATAATATAACCACACACTTACATCTACCATTTTGTAACATGGCAAGCAAAACTCACAGACCTTGAAATTAACTTCACGGGATTTCTTGGCATAAATCATTAGCTTCATAATAAATCACTTCATATAGATAATTTTACTACTGGCAGATGGATTCTTCGAAACCATCTGCCAGTATTGCTAACGCTTATTTTCACAAGACCTGTATTTTCAAAATTGTTACCATTAATAATATACAAATTAGGGTAATAAGTTAAATGTTTGCCACCCACTTCCCCCCCCCCACCATCTCAGGCAGGGAAGGAAAGGGCTAGGGGACCATCGCCTTTGCTGGGTCGACCTAGCGGGCTGTCGGGACATGCAGGGCGTCCTGACCACTGGGCCATGTGTTCTCTGCAGTCTGGGGAGGGAAACCTCCTCTAGCCCGCAGAGAGATAGAAATTATGCAACCGTTTGGGTGGTATAAGGGCCCTCACAAGGGCCCGAGCACAGCCCCGCTCTGAGCTTCGAAAACTATAGAAAAGGCTGGTGTGTCCCACTGCACCGAACCTTTGTGCTGGTAGGATAGCCTCCCAAAGCCCTAGCTTGTCTCCTTCCTCAAAGGAGCTGGTCAGCCACCGAGGTTTAAGGTTGTAGGCGAGTCCCTCGCGACTCGACAACATCGACTGTGCGATGTCGGACGATGGACGACAATACATCTGAGGGAAGAAGCATGGCCGAAAGGTAACAGTTGCATTGCCTGCTTCTTCCTCTAATAACTCGAGCACAGCGTACAACTTACAGATTATCACAAACCATGCAAAAAACATACAGAAAAAGTAGGGAAACAGGCACATTCTCACTCGCACATTCACACAAATAATTCCTTCTCTCCTTTGGAAGAAGGAAGCACTAAAGACGATAGTCAGGACAGCACTAATTCAGCTGTAACAGAAAACACACATAAAAAAACGCACCCCAGTGTACATAACAGATAGCACATAAAGGAAATATATGGCCCACCGTCTCGGTGCGTCCTTTATGGCAAACAAACTAAAAATCACAGTTACAAATAGGCAACACCTGAGGGTGCTTTTCGAAAAGGAGGTGCTACCAGCTTTCCTCTTTTTAAGATCACACAACATACCACATTACACACATGCTATAAAAGACGAAGGACCAGTAAAAATTGTCATTAAAGGGCTACTACCATCACTGGAAATTCAAATCATTCTTAAAGAATTGAAAGAATATGGCTTTAAGCCAATACACATCTGTAAATTCAAAACACCAGTTGACCCACCGATAGTCGTTGGGGCTATTATACAACCAAACAAAAAGTACGATGTGCTGAAAATACCTACACTTTTTTACACATCAGTTCGAATAGAGCTGTATAAACACTGCGCTGAAGATGTGGTACAGTGCATGTGATTTTGGGCACTGAGCCACACTCAGAAATACTGCACACTTAATCCAGTCTGTTCTTTGTGTGCGGAACAGCACACAAAGGCACAGTGTGCATTAAAGAACAGGACAAGTCAAAGTGGAAATGTACACTTTGTAAGAAAACAAGACACTCGGCTGTATGGAAACAGTGCGAAGTGATCCAGAAACACATAGAAACCAGAAAACAAAGGATGTGCCTTAAACCCATCAAACAAATACAAAACAACAGGCAGGAAACGCGACCAAATATTCAGTCAAATGCTGAATTTCCTCCCCTCCAAGTAGGGAAAAAAACAGACTGAACAGGGAAACACACACAGGGTACAAGCACCAACACAACAGAAAATGCGACCTTGTACTCAAGATTGTAAGAACTGGCCGCCTTTCTGCGAGAAACACAATTCACAACACTTTTGGACTACTTTAGGCCCATCATTACACAGACAAAAGCATTAACAACACTACACGAGAAGCAGATGTTGCTCCTCACGGCACTCGTCACTTTACCACAGTAAACAAACAAATAGTTGAGTATTATTTAACTATCAAATCACCCCAAACTGACACTATCGTTTTTTAAACACGCAGTATTTAATATTTAGGGCGCTCTGTCCAGGCTGGCTATGTGGGAATTCGTGAAAGGTGGGAAATAGTCCCAACCACCACTCGTCTTCCAGGTCAAGTGACACACATGCTAGTCGATGTAGGGGTCGGGGGCTAACACGATATGACATAGCTAATTTAGCTTATCTTAACTATCTTATCTTAGCTTAGTAATATTTCCAGTATCACAGTATATTAAAATTAATTGATTTTTAGTTATAATTTTAATATTAAAATAAAAATAATTTAATAATTTTTGTTACTAATACTGGATTTAATTCCTATGTCACAACACACTGAAACGATGAAACCTACCCCGAGGGCTGCTCCCGGGCGATTACGGACTCACCGACACACTACACGCGAGATTAAATAGCACACTTGTATACGACAGAACAACCTGTTAGACAGACATCACGACACTTACATTCACTCCAGCCAGAAGGCTGGAGGGGAGCTTCACTGCCCCGCCGACAACACTAACATGTAAAATCACATAGTAATAGGCGACAAAACAAAACAACCTAAATGTGGGTTCAGTGCCCCAGACTTACTCTGACACGACCCCCGTCCGCGGACCCTATGATTAGTCCAAGTGTCGAGAGGCAATTGTTCTTACAAACACCCAGTGAGTTATGGAAGCTACAGCTCTCGATCTCACGACACACGTGTCATTCCGGTGGCATATGAGGGTCGGCAGCGGCGGCGTCTCCAGGTGATGGATAGGGGATCCCAGGCTCTGAGGTGGCTGGAAATAATCAAATACCAGCCCGCGAACCAACTGGCCGGTGCGAGAGCACCGTCGTCGTGGACGTTGGGAACCTGGGCAGCTCAGTACGAGATGGCGAAGCGCGTCTGCTGGAGGTGGCCCAACGATCAAGGCGGGGAGGGGAATCTCGAGGTGCTGAAAAATGTGAAGTGTAGCGATCCTCGCTGTTGGATTCTGCGGGCTGCCGACTGCGGGTGCGTGATGAGTGGATTGGAATGCATTGGACCTTGGAAGCACCCCGTTGTCAATCTTCACTCCTGGGCCAGCGGATTCGCCACCACCACTGGTAGGCCCCGGATGTCTCGCGTTTCCCAGACTGACGGGCTATTTTGGTGGAAGGGGAGGGGGTGGCTCCGCGAAAGAACTCTCCCCACCTTCACCCATTGAGTGGTAATCTTGGCATCGGCGTGGAAGGGCGAAGATGGAGTCTGTGTCATGACTGAGCTGTCCGGTTTTCGGACGCACTCGACGAGAAGCAGGGGTCCCTGCATCCTCAGTTCCTGTCAGTACTGCAGTGCTGGTTCTCCTACACGACAGTATTGACAGTAGTTCAACTTCAAGGGCATTTGCGCCCATATGATGACTGGCATCGGCACGGGGGCTGTTCTGTCCCCCGCAACACACACCAACTGCAATCTCATTTCATTTCACCCCGCATCAAACCAAAAGATGTCTTTCTTCCCGAACTAACAAATACCCTCCTTCATCTAGTCCTAATCCAGTTAAAATAATTCCTTTTATCTTCCGTGACTGTCGCATAGATTGTCCACGGCCCTCTCCGTTTTGCCTGGTTTGCTATGCTCTTCCATCTAGACCCTTCTTATTTCGGGGTGTGCACATGGCTACAATTGCGGCCATGACACTACAACCCTGCTTAACCGCAATGCATGCACCCATTATAATAATTAAACCCGACCTAAGGCGTAAAGGGCTTGTCCTGAGACGCATCCCATTCTCCAACCGACTTAGCTACTATCATGCATGCCGGAGGGTTCACAGAACTTTGAAGGTGCTCACGCTGGCATAGCGGCACTTGGGATATCGCCAAGGGGGAAAAAAATTGCCACACTCATTCTGCAGCAGAGTTCGCTGCAGGTCGGTTGTGCTTGGCAGTCGCTCTGTACTGTTGATTTATTGAAAGGTGGTTTAGCTGTGCAGTGTAGGCGCAGTGCAGGCGCACTGTGTGAGGGCTTCGATTCTGTAGTGAATACTGCAAGAAGTTTAATTTCTGTTAGAAGAGGAGCTGCGAGTTCGGACACACCAGGCCTGCGCTCTCCTATAGGGTACGGGCAAAAGGTACACCCCTTAGCCAGAGTAATTTAATAATCGTCAAACGGTTGACTTCCCCATGTCTCGTTTCTGGTCAAGGGAAGAGGTCAGGGAAACCAGTTTGTGGAGGCTGATTGCAATTCAGGCAATTTTTCATACAGTATTATTTTAGTTTTTCTCCTTTAAGTTGAAGCAAGAAGAGTGTAGGTGACAGCCCCCCTGACGATCAGTCAGTGAAAAATGGACGAAGATGTTCCCAACATGAAGAGGAAAGCCGCAGAAATTTCCCGTCCCCCCTTCCCCGACGAAGTAGGGACCCCCACCTCGTCAAAGAATGCGAGCCAGCAGCCAATCAGAAAGTAGAGACCAGATCTCTGCCCTCTCACCTAGTACCATACGCCAGAGTGCACATACGTGACAGTCAGCAAGTTGTTTCGAGAAAAATTGAGCAAATCAACAGAGTCGTCCCACAGGGCGTCTCATACCGCGCTGCAAACATCGCATATTACCAACAAGCCATCCGCATCCTGGAGGATTCTCTGTCTTCACGCCGTGAAGCGAGCTCTCCTTGAAAGTCTCTCTAAGGGACTAGACAAGTCTCTAGCAGCGGATTGGATCCTCGAAGAGCTGATTGGTCTGGATTTCCAGCCAATAGCAATCACCACCAAGTTTTCCCTCAAAGACAGGTAGCTACTTCACATGTGGATTGTCGAACTGCCTGCTTCCGAGCAAAGTAAAAAACATTGATCAATTAAGAATACTTTGCGGCCTCGTCATACGAGTAGAAGAGTACCAGCGACCCGAGGGCCCTGCTCAGTGCTCAAACTGTCAGAGGTATGGACACTCAGAAAGGCCCTCCCCCCCCGGATGAAGACTTTGTGGCAAGTGCCACACAACCACTCAGTGCGTGAGATGGAGAGGCAACCACGCAGCTAACTACAAGGCTTGCGAGGCCTACAAGGTCGAGAAGTGGTGCTTCCTCTCACCTGAAGAACGAAGGAAAAGGCAGCAGCACAGTAAATACTCTGCTACTGTTGCATCCCAGCCTCGCCCTGGATATGTAGCGCCTGTGGCTCCCTGGGCATCACCACTCTCCCGCCCCCTCCCGGCACCATCCAGCCTTCTGAAGGCCGGACCATGGTTATGGGAAACAACATCGCTCCCCAGGGCAGTCTTTTGTACCTCATTCTGTACAAAATCTCCAACTGCAGGTCTCAAATGGCTACAGCGCACTGGCATACTATGGCCAACCATCCGAGGTGGAATTCCTGCCCCTCGAGAATCCCTACCACCCACCACGCCACCAGCCACGCAATCCTCCTCAATCTCAATCCCAGAAGGAGAAAAAGAATTCAGACACTCGCGAAAAAACTTCGAAGCCCTCCGACTCACAGCGATCGACCCAGGATCCTTCGCCTGCCTCCTATGTTTCTGAAACAGCCACTTCTGCCTCTGCAACCAATCAGGAGCCAGCTCAACGCCCATTGGGTGGGCAGGCTTCTGGACTCCAGACAAAACTGGTGAGTCCTGTAGCCCAAATGGACATAACCCCAGCTAACTCTGAACCCATTAACATGCAGATATTAATGCAGGAGGCAAAAACTAGCCCCCTGAATGAAAAATTCCCTGCTTTTAGTGGAGAAGTGAAGGCGCTCTGTAACTTGTTACTGGTTTGGACTAACCAAAACAAGTCAGTTGAAGAAAAAGGGCGAGCACTGACTGGGGCAGCCTTCTCCACCGTGAAAGGGCAGCAGAAGCAGCCTGATGGCTGTTAATACGCAGCTACCAAATGCTCTGCTTTCTAGGTTTAATGCAGTAACTAGTTTAGTTTACTGGAATGCTAACAGCATTCGCAGTAAAAAAACAAGAGCTGATAAATCTTATTTCTCGCCACCAGATTCCTATTATTGCAATTAATGAAACACATCTGAAACCACTGTTCCTATTTTCAATTCCTGGCTATAAATTCTATCGAAATGACCGCTATAATCTACGCAGCAGAGTATTAATTCTGTTTCACAACTCAATTGTATGAAATCCCGCGAAACAACTGTGTGTTACTGTTAAGCTAGGAAATTAACTAATCGCGATTTATTCAGTATATTGCCCGTCAGGACGCACTCTTTTGCGTGCAGATTTAACAAATAATACATCCTTGTCCTGTCATGCTCGCTGTCGGCGATTGCGATTTAAATGCTAACCATTCTGATTGGGGCTGCGTAGCACGAACAGTCAATGGGAATACTCTCCTAAGTCATATGGAGCAACATAATTATTTTATTTATGCGCCCAGCAAGCCAACTTACGACCCTAGTCAAGCCAACCACAGGCCTGATATACTTGATATCGTACTGGATAAAGGCCTTTCCATGGCCTTAGATTTTGAAGTGCTCCACGAATTAGCTTCGGACCATTATCCTGTCCGCCTGTCTTTCAATGAAGTCGTACGAAACAATACACCAATTCGGAAAATTAAAGACTATAAGCATGCGAACTGGCCTGGCTTTAGGGATTACCTGGACAAAGAAATTAATCTACCAGTTCTCATTAGTACTCCCGAGGAATTAGACTCTGCTGTCGCGCACGTCACAGAGATAATAAAATCGGAAGTTATTAAGTTTATCCCGGAAGAAACACCGCGGATTTGTGCAGATACACTTCCTGAACACATCAGGGAGTTGATCTCGCACAAAAATAGGCTATGTAGGAGCTATTATCGTATCAGATCAAGGCAAACAAAAGCCCAGATAAATGAATTTAGAGAGCAAATTAATTCTGAAATCACTGCCTAGCAGTCTGATATTTGGAATCATAAATTATCCCAACTATGCACCCAGGATAATAGTCTGTGGCGCATGACTAAAGCGTTTACTAAGAAGCACGACTCAATTCCGCCTCTTCAAGGCAATGCAGACATGGCTTATACACCCCAGATTTAGGTGGACGCTATGGCCAATCAGTTAGAATTTGAATTCCAGTCCAATGCCTTCCCTGCGGATCCAGCTTTTGTGGTTCAGATTTATAGGGGCCTCCGAGTGCGTCATCAGCAGCCCACAGTGGCCGAACCTGACCTCATGCATGCCGATGAGGTAAAGAATATCATTAAACGCATGAAGCCCCGCAAAGAACCCGGGTTCGACTCCCTGCAGTCTATAGTTCTTAAGCAGCTGCCGCACAGCATGTTTGAGGCTATAGCCGAGTGCATAAATGCAAGTTTTAGTCTTGCCCAGTTTCCCACTCCCTGGAAATGTACCACTGAAATAGTTTTTCCTAACCCAGGCAAAGACCCGACCCAATTACAGAACCATCGCCCTATCAGTCTGCTCAGCTCGCTCTCTAAGATTCACGAACGAGTCCTTTTGCGCCGCCTAAACAATCATCTTCGCGAAGTTAACTTGTTTCCTGATGAGCAGTTTGGCTTCAGGAAAAACCACTCTACGGTCCACCAGCTGGTTAGACTGTCTGAGCATATCACCACCACTTTTAATTGGAAAAATTACACAGTTGCGGTATTCCTAGACGTGGTAAAGACCTTTGACATGGTTTACCACGCAGGGCTAATTTACAAGCTGTATCAAGCCAACTTCCCCGATTGTTATATAAAACATTTAGACTCCTATTTAGACAAGCGCTCCTTCTCTGTTTATTTAGAAGGAGCTATTTCAGATAAGAAAATCATCCTAGCAGTAGTCCCCCAGGGCAGCATCCTAGGACCAGTCCTATATAATATCTGTACCCACGATATTCCGCGCCCCCTTACCTGGAATATTAATTTAGGTATTTATGCAGATGACACGGTCATCTACACCCGATCCCGTAGAGCTGAAACAGCCATTCAGCGCACACAGGCACAGCTCGCTGAGCTAGAAACTTATTTTCGCCTGTGGAGAACTAAAATTAACGTGGCTAAATGCAAGGCGTTAGTCTTCCCGCGCAACTACAAAACCTCTAATCTACCTCTTTGGAGATAACATTCCATATAAAACTGAGGTTAGATACCTAGGCCTCACTGTGGATAAAAAGCAGGCATATCATTGCCATGTGGAGGCCAAGCAAAGACTCGCTTATGTCCCCATGTCAGCTCTATATCCTATACTAAACCCCGATTCTAGCTTGCCACAGAAAAATGGGATTCGTTTATATCAAACTATGATCCGACCCATTCTCACATATGCACCCCCAGCTTGGGCCTACTGTGCCATTCTCACTTCAAACCATTACAAGTGGTGCAAAACAAATTCCTCAGACTGAATGGTAGAAAATGCATTCCTTTATGTCCCTATCAGATGCATGCAGAACTAAAACAAGAAATGCTGCAAGAATTCATTCGAAAACAGGTCCAATACTTCTATGAGGCAAATGTGGACCATTCCAATACTCTTATAAGTTCTCTTGGGGACTATGATATCGAGGAAACTCAACGCTATAAGCGACCTAAATCGCTTCTGGCGCATAGGCCCCCTTAGCCCTGCGTGTAGGACACTGCCATGCCAAGCATAATAGCGCCTGCATAACCTCCTAAGTCTACTAGTGTAGACTAACCTGATACATCCTGCAGGGATAGATCAGAACTTGCTAGATAATAAGTTTAATTAAATTTAATTTTATTAATCTTATTTTTATAATAATTATTCTTGTTAATTGGTTAAGCTACGTTAACCTCTCATCGCAGTCAGCTATCTGTATATGTATGGCCCTGCGCTGCAGCCAATTCCAAGGCCACCTCTGCATTACTGCAGGGGTTTGCGGCGTCGTGCGGCTCTCTGCAGCAGATGGTGAGAGAACCCCCTCCCCCTCCCTCCACAGCATTCGCTATAATATTACACCCCTCTTCTCGAAGCTTCGTGCACTCGCAGATTTATGGTTGGAAATATACTCCATTACAGCCTATGGCTACGGAGGCATGCTCGCTACGAGGTAGCACAGAAATAGAATTAGACACATGTTCCTCCGAGGACATATGTTAATAAGTATTTTATATTAGGTTAGTACTTTAGAATAAGTTATTTATATTGATTCTCTCCATAGGTTCGTACCATATTCTTCTGATCCAGTAAAAACCAGTAAGTGTTGGCCCTGCTGACACTTACCGGCAGCTCACATTCATTTATTTTAGTTTCAGGTTTACTGGGAAACCAGATGGAATGGTCACATTGCACCACTTCCCTCACTAGGGTGTTGCTTGCATCACCCTGGTTAAAGCCAGCACCAATCGAAGACTCCCAAACACAGTACTATCTCTCTCTACTAGTTTCTTCATCTCTACTAATAATAAAGAATGATGCCCAATCTTCTTTCTCCCGTAGCATTTAAATTTAATTTGATGCATGCAATAATTTTGCATTCTTTCCTGTCGGCTGGGTTTTTTGCGGTATCTTTAACGGTTTTTCCCAGTCTCTTCTTAGTTATAGTTTAGCTATAATTACACTCAGGAAGGTAGTCATGGTCCCAATTGCAGGCCATGGCTGCCCAATCCCTCTCTGCCACGATGAATGTCTCCTTGCACGATTTCATTTCCTTGTGGGCGTAAGGGGTTAGCCCGAAGACGCAATAAGATCCCGCCCTACCCACCGGGCTTCTACTTAACACTTAGTATTAGGGTAGTTAGAGAAGAAGAAAAATTTGCCGCGGGCTGCGAGCTCGTGGCTTGTGTTATACCCTGATTTTCGGGAATTTCGCGCTGTTTTTGCGATAGTTTCTTAGATTTAGCTTGATTTTTCTTGCCCCACCTCGCATTAGGGTTGCAGGGAATGGGTCGGTTCGCCAGGGCCGGGAAAACCATCTCGTCTTGCAGCCAGGGATACCTGTTATACACAGGTACAGGTGCTGGCTGCTGTTGTTGCGCCCACGAGGGCATGAACGTATTTCACGGCGGTTGGACATGTGTTTGCTGTTGCCCTGAGGGGGCTTGGCCCTGGGCTGGTTGCTGCCAGGCTGAGGCAGACTGTTGCCTGGTTGCTGCGCTGTCAATCCCGTGAATTGCAGCTCGTGACTGCTGCTGCCGAGCTTGCCTTGTTTCAGGCGTAATGCGGCTCCATTTCGCAGATTTGTAAGTTTGGCATCCTCGATAGTTTGCGCAGTGTTTTAGGCCGCAGCCCACACATTTTACTTGTGTTCTTTCCTCGACAATTTGGCAGTATTTTGTGAGGTGCGGGCCACTGCAGTACCTGCATCTTGGTGTGGCATTATATCCTGCTGCCACATGATTTAACCGCTGGCAGTGGGAACATTGTGCGGGTCTGGTGGGATTGTGGAACTCTTCCACTCGGATATGAAAGCCTGCAAAGCTTGTGAGGGCGAGATATGGCGCTGTATGTACGCCATCAGGCAGTTCGATCACCAATTTGTTTATTGGACGCCTGTTGCGATCGTGGGTGAACCAGGCCCTCTGGACTGGCATTCCGAAGCGCTGGAATTCTTCGTGCAGGAATTCCATTTCCGTGTCTTCTTGAACCCGGCAGAATACAAGCTTCACTGGTATTTGGTACCCCATTTCCTTGATGATGGGGACAGCTGTAGCAAAGTCTGTCATCGAACTTGTGTGAATGTGCAGCGTGTCTGCCCCGACACAGACAGCACTCCATGACAGTGACATCGATTCATCGAGTTTTCGCTTGAGGGCGGAGTACTTGTGTGTACTTGTCATGTACACAGAAAGGCTTTATTTGCAGCTTTTTTGGCTATTAGCAATTTATGCCCCCCCCCCTTCCTAGGGGCGCTCGCTAACACTGGCCGACCTGGATTTATTATATGATCAAAGAGGTAATACTTTTCTCGCCCTTGGCGACATAAATGCCAAACATCCAAACTGGAATTATATAAATAGAACAGCAAATGGAATGCTCTTACAAAGGCACGAAGCGAATATAAATTATCAAGTTATGGCCCCAACTGAGCCTACTTATAATCCACCTAATATTAATCAACATCCTGACATATCAAATATTGTTCTAGTTAATAAGTTTACAACTGGGATTGGCCTAAGAGTCGAACATGATCTCTCCTCCGATCATTACCCAGTGCACATTGATTTTTATAATATTTTCACAGAAGCAAATACCCCGAGAAAAATTAAAGATTATTCCAACGCCGATTGGCCGAGTTTCTCAAATTTTATTACAGAAAATCTGCAGCAAATAAATAACGATTCCTTAGCAACAACACAGGACGTTGACGAAGCTATAAACACCCTTACAAGCACAATACAACAAACCGTGGCTGAGTGTGTTCTAGAAAAGACACATACAAATAAACTCGATACTTTTCCGTAGTATATACGGGATTTAATCCCGCAGAAAAATAGCCTAAGGTGACATTGTTCTAGACGTCGAGATCGGCAAACTAAGGCGCGAATTAACGAAATACAGACTGTCATTTCAGAGGAAGTAACAATATGGTGGGCCAGTGTTTGGGATGGTAAAGTAGCTAAGCTAACACCACGCGAAAATAATTTATGGGGCTTATTTAAACGCCTCTTAAATAAAACCGATAAAATCCCGCCCTTGCAAACAAACACAGTATTTGTTTTCACCCCTGAAGCAAAGGCAGAAAGAAGCCTTTGCAAATGTGCTGGGAAATACTTTTCAGCCAAATCAGGATCCCTGCGATAGAAATTTCACAACCCACATTTATCGCGAAATTAAAATAAAGCAAAGAAAACCGACTGAAGACGAACCTGAATCGACACAGTCGCACGAAATAAAACTGGCAATTCGCCGCATGCATCCTAGAAAAGCTCCAGGAGCAGACGGAATTCAGGCGATTGTATTAAAGAAAATGCCCGAACTGGCCCTTGAGTATCTAGCTACATGCTTTGATGCTATGCTCAAGCTGGAATACTTCCCAAACGAATGGAAAACTGTCAATGTAATTGTCTTTCACAAACCAGGGAAGGATACAGAAATTCTCACCAAATTATAGGCCAATTAGCTTTTTAAATACACACTCTAAAGTTGCGAAATATATAATCCTAAGACGGATTAATTTTCATATAAGTTATAATTATTTATTTCCCCAAGAGCAGTTTGGCTTTAAACAAAAGCACTCCATAACACACCAATTGGTACGAATCACTGAATATATTAACCATGCCTTTAACTGGAAAGACTATGTAGTAGCAGTTTTCTTAGATATTGAAAAGGCTTTTGGCAGAGTTTTTCATGATGGATTAATTTATAAACTATATGAATTAAAATTCCCCGATTGCTATATTAAATTATTAGCCAGACATTTTAATCACAGGACCTTTTCTGTCTAATGCGAAGAGGCGAAATCAGAGAGTAAAACCATAATGTCTGAGTGCCTCAAGGCAATATACTACGCCCAGTTTTATTTAATCTTTATATACGTGATTTACCGAAACCAAACTACCTACTGGTGCAATTCGGTGGCTATACCGATAACACTGTCATATTTATTCGCTGACACGACCTTGGCCTAGCAACATGACGATTACAAACTGCCTTAACAGCCTTTCAAGAATATTACACGAAATGGAGGATTAAAATCAATGTCGGGAAAAGCGAGGGGATCGTTTTCACGCGTAGGGCACTACCCGAAACTGCGAATTGTCCCCAAATCACTTTATTTGGCGAACGATACCCCATAAAGATGATGTTAAATACCTAGGCGTACATATGGACAGAAAGTTGACCTGGAAAGCACATATAGACCCCAAATAAGTAAGTGCCTACGCCAGACTCTCCGCCCTATACCCTATTCTTAATAGGCGAAGTGCCATAACACGAAACGCAGCAGTATTTCTATATGCCATGCTCATACGGCCTGTTATAAGATATGCTGCGCCCACATGGACCCGTGCAGCTAAAACACATATCAAGAGATTGCAGGTTGTGCAAAATAAATGCCTGCGAATTGTGGCAGACACACCTAGATATTGCCACATTACAGATCTACATCACGAACTCAAAATCGAAAACTAGACGAGCACTTCGCCAAAATGGAGGGAAAAAATTTACAATGATTATGACACACGTGCCAACTCGAAAATATCTAGCCTAGGCAATTATGACACCGACGAAACTCAAAAATATAAACTGCCTAAAAGCTGTTTAGCTCATAGGCCGCCTTAAAACACCGAAACTCGCAATGCAGTCCCTCAGCCATGTACCCGACTAACAAATTTATCCCGGAAACCCGCAATACTGCAACACATTTAACTAAAAAATACTCTCTTTGACAAATTAATTATCACAAATTAGTGAAGCACTATGTGAACACAGAACAAGGCGAAGCAGGCTCTGTACAGCCATTGGCTCGGAGATGGCCCAGTGATTCGCATTGCATTCACACTGCACCACACACACGTGCTACAAAGCTTCTCTCATCCGACAGTTGTCTATATGTATGACCCGTCGCCACTGTCGATTCCAAGACATTCACGCACAGCAGTACAGCCGTATAAATGCTCTGGAAGTTAATAATAACTCCAGAGATTGGCTAGCAGTGAGATGGCTTGTGGCGTAGGGTGCTCTCTGCAGCGGCTGGTGAGGATGGTGGGGTGACACACCTACACTACACTAACACTCACTCACACCTCTATTGACACACACTAACAAACCCCTACACACAGCTGCACTCGAGGTCATATACAAGGCGATAGAAATATTACCTCTAGTTGCAAGTTTCTTGTAATTGTCTATAACACACTAACACTCTTTCCTGTGTTACAGAGATATGGCTGGCATCTGTCTGGTGGGTGGCTCAGTTCTGTCCCCCACCACCAGGGCCGCATATCGCGACCCTGGTTATCAACCAGCTACGACCTCATTTCATTTCACCCTGCATCACATTCACCAAGTCTATCTTCGCAAACTAACACCAACCTACTTTCTCCAGCCCTAATCCAATAAAGGAATTACATTTATCCTCCGCGACTGTCACATAGTTTTCTCCAGGCCCTCTCCACTTTGCCTGGCTTTCTATGCCCCTTACTAGACCCTTCTTCTTTCGGGGTGTGTCCATGGCTACAATTGCGGCCATGGCACTAAACAACTTTACTATAGCCGCGATGCATGCGCCCATTTTGATAATTAAACCAGACCTAAGGCGTAAAGGGCTTGCCCTTAGACGCATCCCATTCTCCAACCGTATCAGCTACTAACAAGCATGCCGGAGGGCACACAGAACTGTGAAGGTGCTAAGGTTAGCGTAGCGGGGTTTGGGGCCTCACCAATAAAAAAAAATTGCCCAGCCAGCTCAGTCATAATTCACATGAAGACAGCTCCAGTCACTCAATCAGATGTTTCCCCAGCTAACACAGAGCAGCTATTTTCACAATTTAAGAACAGCCCCCTCGCCCAGAAACCCCAGCACTGATGGAGATGCTGGAGTCTCTTTTCAAATTATTAGTCATTTGGTCAGATCCTGTGTGAAGCTAGGATGACAAAGCCCAGGTCCTCACGGGATTCGCCCTCTCGGTGAACTCTAAGGCAGCTGATGGCTGTTAGAGGGCATGACATCAGTCTGCCCTCTCTTAGGTTTGATTTAGTCATTAGTATTGCTTACTGGAATACTAACAGCATTCGCAGTAAGAAACAAGACCTGATAGATTTTATTTCTCGCCAACAGATCCCAATTATTGCAGTAAATGAAATACATTTGAACCCGCAAGCATAGGTTTTCAATTACTGGATTTAAATGTTACAGGAAAGATTGCGACAATCGAGGCGGCGGTTTTTTAATATTAGTTCATAACTCAATATCGTGCAATTCCGCGAAAATATTGCAACTTCAGACACTTGAAGCTGTTGGTGTGACTATTAAATTAGGAAATCAACATATCGCGATTAATTCAGTTTATTGTCCGCCAGGCCGCATGCTTCTGCGCGCAGATATTGATAAATAAATTAATTATTATCCTGTTTTACTCGCTGTGGGTGATTTAAATGCTAAACATCACCCTTGGGGCTGTCTCGCGCGCACAGCCAGTGGGAATACTCTTTTTAGACATCAGGAGCAACATAATTATGTTGTTTATGCGCACGCGAATCTACTTTTAATCTACATCAAGTAAGTTATAAGCTCGATATATTTGATATCGTGCTTAATAAAGGCCTTAATATGGCATTAGACTTTGAAGTGCTCCACGAATTGGGCTCGGACCATTATCCTGTCCACTTGTCTTTCGATGAAATCGACACAGACAACACACCCATTCGTAAAATTAAAAATTATAAGCATACGAACTGGCCGGGATTTAGGGATTATTTGGACGATGAAATTAATCTCCCAGCTCCAATTAGTACTCCCGACGAATTAGACACTGCTGTCTAACACGTCACGGAGATAATTCAGACAGGAATTAATAAGTTTGTCCCGGAGAAAACACCGAGGACTAGCACAGATAAGCTTCCCGATTATATCAGGGAGCTTATCTCGCGCAAAAATAGGCTGCGTATGCTCTATTCCCGCACTAGATCTTGGCAATTAGAAGCCTAGATAAATAATATTAGAGAGTGTATTGCTATTGAAGTCACTGCTTGGCAGGCTGAAATTTGAAATGATAAATTGTACCTTTTATGTTCCCAGAATAATAGTCTGTGGCACATGACAAAAGTGTTTACAAAAAAGCGCGATCCAATCCCGCCTCTTCAAGGCAATGCAGGAGTGGCCTATATGCCTCAGCAGAAGGCTGAGGCTATGGCCAATCAATTAGAGCAGGTTTTCCAACCCAACATACATCCAGCTGATCCAGTTTTTGTGGCCCGTATTTATAGGGACCTCCGAGTGCGTCTGAGACAGCCCACACTGGCTGAACCAGACCCCATGCATGCGGAGGAAGTTAAGCGTATTATTAAATATATGAAATTCCGAAAAAGCACCTGGATTCGACTCTCTGAAGGCTAATAGTACTCAAGCAGTTGCCAGACATAATGTTTGAGGCTATAGCAGAGTGCATTAATGTAAGTTTTACTCTTGCTCACTTCTCTACTTCCTGGAAATGTGCCTCAGAAATTGTTTTTCTTAAACCGGGTAGAGACCCGACTCAATTACAAAACTACCGCCCAATCAGCCTGCTTAGCTCGCTCTCTAAAATTCATGAACAAGTTTTAATCCGCCACCTAAACACTCATATTCGCGATATTAATTTGTTTCTTAATGAGCAACATGGCTTTAGGATAAATCATTCTACTGGACACCAGTTAGTCCGTTTGTCGAAACATGTAACTAATACTTTCAATTGGCACCAATATACCGTTTCAGTATTCCTAGACGTGGAAAAGGCCTTTGACAGGGTTTTCCACGCGGGGCTTCTTTATAAATTGTACCAAAATCATTTTCCAGATTGCTATATCAAGCTTCTGGCATCCTATCTTGATAAACGCTCCTTCTCTGTATCCATTTAAGGAGCAATATATGAAGAGAAAAATATTAGGGCAGGAGTCCCCCAGGGCAGTATCCTAGGGCCAGTCCTTTATAATATATATACCCAAGAATATTCCGCGGCCCCCTAATTGGCATATCAATTTAGGAATTTATGCATATGACACTGTCATCTATACCAGGTCCTGCCGAGCTGAACTTGCCATTCAGCGTGCCAAGGCACAGCTCAATGAGCTAGAAACTTATTTTCACCTTTGGCAAATAAAAATAAACGTGGGTAAATGCGAAGCACTAGTCTTCGCGTGCCGCAACATCTCCCTAAACCTTCAACTTACTCTCTTTGGGGAGACTATTCCTTTTAAAGATGAGGTAACATACCTTGGACTCACGATGAATAGAAGACTGGCATGGCGGAAATATGTGGAGTCTAAGCGAAATGTTGCTTATGCCCGCATGAAAGCCTTATATCCACTGTTAAACTACCATTATAGTTTGTCACCTAAAAATGGGATTAAATTATATCAGCCTATGATTCGACCCATAATTACTTATGCAGCCCCTTCTAGGGTCTACTGCGCACAACCCCATCTCAATTCAGTACAAGTGGTGCAGAATAAATGTCCTAGGAATGCAGCTCATGCATCATCCTATGTCTCTAATAGGTGCTTGCACACAGAACTTAAGACCTGCTGCAAGACGTAATTAAAAAACAGGCCCTAACTTTCTACAAATAAAATGAACATGCCACTCCACGCATTACTATCCTTGGGGAGTATGGCATAGACGAGACACAGCGCTATAAGCGACCAAAGTCGCTCCTAGCGCATAGGCCCCCTTAGTTCTGTGTGTAACACACTGCCATTTCCATTTTGATAGCACCAGCGCAGCTTCAGTAGTCTATGCAGAAGATTGATCTGAACAATCCTAAAGGGATTGATCAGCCTAGATTATGTGTTCAATAACTTAATATTATCTATTTTAATTAGAATAATACACCTCTCTTCCCAGCCAGCTGCTTATAGGTAAGGCCCTTCGCCACTGCAGATTCCAAGGCAGCCAGTGAACAGTTACACCCGCAAATAACTGCAGGGCTTTTGGCGATGTGCCACACCCTGCTGTAGTTGGTGGGAGACTTCCCCTTCGTCGACCAATCAACTCTCCCTTATCCGAAGCTCCGTGCACTCGCAGCATATGACCGTAGATATGCTCTGTTACAGCCTATGGCACATCATTAAGTTTAGACACGTACGTCCCCGAGGACATGTGTTATTATAGACACTTAGGCTATTTTGAACGTAGTTTAGTTATTAACCTCTTTCTATTCCCAGACATAAAAAACCAGTAGGGGTTGGCCCAGCTGACACTTCTTACTGGCAACTCACCTTCTTTGTCTTCAGTTTTTCAGGTTCTACTGGGGAATCGGGGGGAAGCCGCCCAATAGCACCACTTCCCCCATCAGAGAGGTGTGCAAGCACCTCTCTGGTTATAAGCCAGTGCCTCCCTCCACTTGCCAAAGCAAAAGGACAATAAAGTTCCTGTTCCCTCTCTACTAGCTTTTTTATCTCTATTAACATGAGCATGACACACACGCACGCACGCACACACGCGCGCACACGCATGGATAATTTTGAATTCTTTTCTGTCTACTGGGTTTTTACGGTGTCTATAAATCGTGGGGGGAGCATTGCGCTTGTGGCTGCTTGCTCGCTGCGAACTGCCCGCGACTTGAGGGTCAGCGGAAGCCATGTGCTCTCTGCAGCAGCTGGTGAGGGTTGTGGAGTGGCACACCTACACTAACATTCACTCACACCTACATACACGCTCTCTAACATATACCTCTACACTCAGCTGCACATGAGGTCACACATAAGGTGATAGAAATATTACCTCTAGTTTTAAGTTTCTTTTAAGTGTCTGTAACACACTAACACTCTTTCCTGGCTGGAATCTGTCAGGTGGGTGGCTCAGCTCTGCCCCCCCCCCCCACCAACAGGGCCGTATAGTGAGGCCCTGGTTATCAACCTAGCTACAGCCTCATTTCATTTCACCATGCATCACATTCACAAAGTCTATCTTCGCAAACTAACCACACCCTGCTTTCTCCAGCCCTAATCCAATAAAGGAATTACATTTATCCTCTGCGACTGTCGCATAGATTTTCCACGGCCCTATTTCGGAGTGTGCACATGGCTACAATTGCGGCCATGGCACTACAAGCCTGCTTAGCCGCGATGCATGCGCCCCCATTATAATAATTAAACCCGACCTAAGGCGTGTAGGGCTTCCCCTGAGACTCATCCCATTCTCCAACCGACTAAGCTATTGACATGCATGCTGGAGGGCACTCAGAATTGTGAATGTGCTCATGCTGGCGTAGCGCGATTTGGGGGCTCGCCAATCGAGGGGTTCAGGATTATACGGGCACTAACTGGATTTTTATGACTTTCAGGGGAGCAAAAAGAAAGTTTGTGAAGTCTATATTTTGTTCCACAAATAGGATACAGAAACAATTAAATTTCTACTTATAGATCAAAGTAGTCATTATTGATAGTCACAATCAAGTTTCAGAATACAAGCATAGAAATATTAAAATATAAATAAAAATCGCTTTACTGTGCCTTTAATATTAAGGGTACTAACTGTAGCAGCGAGTAAAGTTACATTTCCATACATAATGTTCATAGCCTATAATGTTATGTTCTGATTCTCATAACACACTTGGTTGATGCATATGTAGATAGTGATGTTTTATATTTTTACACATCCCGATTTCCCATTGAACTCGTGGTTTCTTGTCCCTCATCTATGTCTGTGCACTCATGAGTGTTTCTTTTCTTGGCATTGGCTGCTAGTTTCCTTGGTTCAGCAAAGAAATCGTTCCAGAATGGCTTCATTTTGCTTGGTGGTATGTATTGCATTTGCTTTTCCAGATCTTTAACTTTAGCTGGGGCCACTGCAACTGGCTGTCTGTATTTACATACAAGACGTAGAAGTATACGAGATCGTACAGTTTTTCGAATATTGAAAGAAGTACAACTTTCCAGATCAGTGTAAGTGTAATGCATTGAACGACAGAAGGTTGGTCTTAATCAATGCATATTTCTGTCACTTGTCATATCTTCAAACCTGCTGAAGCTTGTGGTCTGCAAAACATTTCATCTGTGATTGATGCGGAATCCACAACTTCTAGTATTTTCATAGGAAGTACCACAAACTCCGTTAAACGAATCTAATCTTCTGAAGTGTCAATCTGGTTAATGTGTGTTCTCTTCATTTTTCTATGTGACTGAAGTCCCTGTCACACAGTAAAAACGTGTGGCCGCTAACTAGGAATCTGAGACGTATTTTGCTAGCAAAACCTCTCTGGATGGCATAGGACCACAGTACAACAATGAAGAAGTTCTTATTTTGCCCTGTACATCCATCGCTCCACGGTATCAACTCGTTCACTGGAAGAATCTTCTTCTTATGCAGTTCATTTAGCACTTTCAAAATAGCAGATGCTACTTCACTCGAACCACGTTTGCCTTGTCCTTCCACCCACATCACCATGTATGAATTGTCGGTGGAGCACACATGAACACACTCATTATACAACCATAACTGTCTCTGGTAGAATGCCTGAGAATGACTGGGGTATGGTATGGATAGTGTTTGTTGCGTATCGAATGTAAGTACTTCAAGAGATGCACTTGTGTCCTTTGATTTCTTTATATCTGCATTTAAATGTTTATAGCCTGAATCTGCCTTACGTACATGCATTTCCTTTTGCGACAAAAATTTTGTTCTCTGTACATCTTGTAAGTCCGGGTTACTTAACTGAGCTGCCAATTTGTCACATGTTGCACATGAGTCTGCACGAGGCGGTCCAAAGCTTCAACTAAAGTCGTGCAAAAATATGTCTCTGTACAGCCACATCTTCAAGGGGTCTTCCACTTCTGTCTCATACAGTTTGTACATCCTAGTTAAGTTAAGAGCAGGTGATAAATAAGCCCTATTAGAATTATCACGCCTAGAACAGTGGCTTTGCAATGTAGGGAACTTTTTAATATGATTGCGAACTATTTATTTTTTCTCATAAGTATACATTTTTTCACATGTTTACCACGATTATACATCAGCTTGCACATTATGCTGAATCTTCTTCAGTCGTTTCCTACCTATCTGGAACAGTGTTTTGAAGGCTTCAACACAAACGTTAAGTGTAGCAGCATTTTCTCGAACAAATTATGTATATTGAGTTCTGTCACGAACCCTTTTGATGTGTGCAACTGTCCGATTACTTGTTGAAGTAGTTATTAAACCAGAAAGATACAGATTTAGTTTATCATAAGATCCCAGACATCTGAATTTCTCAAATATTGCTTCCCTGCTGCACACTTTCAGATAGCACATATCATTACAGCTTGGTTCAATGTAATATTTTCTGGGGATTATGTTTCCTGTTGTGGATACATATTCATCATAACTGATTCTACATTGTTTTCTCACGTTTTGCTTCCATCCCCTGTAGTTCGCAGTTTCCTTTTCTCAGTTCTTACTTCTGGTGATTGAGTGTCATGCCATCCATCATCATCAGTGGGGTAGCTTTCTTAACTATCACTGGCCTGCAACAAAAAAAAAAACATGTTTTGTAGTTCCAGAACAATGGACTTTTTAGGGAGATACTAGGTACGGTGGGCTTGTATTCAACAGAACAAAACAATTCAACAGGTTTGAATCTGAGACAGGAGACAGCAATAATGCATGGAGAGGTAACATCATTTTCTTATTCAATGCAAATGCATTTACAGTGATCTGGAATGTTACACAGCTTTCAGTATGTACAAAAGGAAAAAAGGAGACGTAAGTAAAAACTTCATTACCCATGTAACAATATGTTCATTATTATTGTAAGTTGTTACCAGTTTGTGTGTTTAAAAAAAATCCTACATACAATAATAGAAAGTTATGACTTTTATGCTACTTCGGAGTATAGTATCATACATGTAATAGCAAAGTGGAATGATTACCTCTTTGTAACCAACAAACAACAGACACAAATGCAAGAAAACAAAATGAACTTACTTTTGTTGTATTTTTTTCTTTAATTTCGGATTAAGTAGTACGATTGATTTCCACTGCGAAATAGAAATAACCGAACTAACACACTGAAAATGCAATCTTGTTATTTTTCCAGCTATATACACAACTAAATGTCACATGATCCAGTTGATGGCCTTCCATTGAATGAATGTGGTGGCCTGGCACAGCTAGTACCCTTATAATCCTAATGAAGCCAAAATATGGCAGCCATGTTGAATTCATTTTGCATTTAGTACACTTCTAATTTTCCCATCAAGGCAGGTCTCCAAACCAACAAATACATTTTCTGGGATTATACGGTTTCTAACCGTAAATCAAAATTGTGGATCATATTCTATGGGCAAAACACAATATGGCGACACCTTTAACTTATTTTCCATAAAATGACATTTGCTACTCTTATAATCCTGAATCGTTCAATTATAAAAATAATAAACTGAAGTCAATCGTTATCGACATTTTTGGAGATCAATTTTTATAACTCTGTTAAACTACATTTTTTAAAATTACAATTGCAGTGAATCTGCGACTTTACTTTTTTTTTTAATGAGAAAATACACATACACAATGGTGAAAATACAATTTTAATGTTTGTTTAAATTTACAGTATGTGGCAGGAAATCTGTAATTTTCATAGTCAAATTGCATGCACTGTGTGGATGTTATTTAACATCATAATAAGTAAAAATTACAGACTGGTATCGTAACATTACACCTACAGTGTACTTGTAATTGTGTATGATGAACATTAATCATTAACGGACTGCTGTAGTAAAATTATCATAACAATGATTGTGTTAATTTACTGTGTGTGGTAGAAAATTAGTACCAAGTATAGTAAAATAACATGTACAGAGTAAGGTGATTTAATAAGATGAATAGTAAAAAAAAAACTCACAGGTATGATAAAATTACACTAACTAATTTTGTGTAAGTTTACATTATGTGACTTGATATTGGTAACAAAGAAAGTAAAATGGCATACAGAGTACTTGTGATTGAACATAATGCTTAGTAAAAATAACTACAAGTACAGTAACATTACACTGGCATTGTACTTGTAAATATACATGATACACACAGTAAAAGTACACATACACATGCAAAAATACACGAACATGTTTTGAGATTTTGCTGCCACGTACATTCGTGTAAAATTACACCACTTTTTTTTACAGTGTACCATAGAAAACAAAAAGAAACGCAATTTTTTACTAAAATTTTAAATACCGTACGCAGAAAAAAACGAAACTTTCGCGATTGGGAAAACTGAGACACATTAATCCAGAAACAACACGCTATATGTATATTCCAATCTTATAGATTTATATACTATATATATCTTGTACATATCTATATATTTCTATGTGCTTCTGAATGAAAAGTAACAAGCGAACATGTGTATGTATATGTGCAGCCTCAAATCCAGCAGATGTCAATAGTATTCACATTTTTATAATTATGCGAACACAATTTTATCCCCGAGATGCTAGTCCACCAAGCAGAAATATACCACAAAACGAAATCCAGAGACGCGCACATACAGCTCTCATTGACCACCATTCAACTGCATCTAAACATAAAATGAAAACTTCACAAATGCGAACAAATCAGCAGCCAGTGAATTACGGAGGCCATGAAATTGTAGAGTTATGATAATCCATTTCGAATGGTAGAAAATTAATTCTATGTACAAATATTTTGCAAATAAATTCTGACGCGAACTCCACGTTTGTTTCATCGTATAAAAAAAACAAATGTGATGTGAAACTAAGAAATAAGACAAAAATGGGATGGGGCTGCGTTGGGGACACGGCCGTTTGTTTTGCGTGACTATGTCTATGTTGACGCGCTCGGACGCCTTGATGTTTTTCTACGTTCCCGTCACTGCTTCACTCGATCACATGGGATTTTATGGGTATTACTGGATTGCTTTTGAGATGCTATTTCCAACCGTATACGATTTCTGTATTTAGACTTGGCTTTTCGACGAGTATAGGCAGAAATGATGTCAAATTTTCTTACTTTTATACATTACCTCATACAATTTCACCATAACCACAACACACAAATGTTTTTATACATGCAATCGATTGATCTTGGCGAGAGCTGTCGATTGAAACATAAACGAGTGTCGTAGCCTGTTCTAGTCAAAAGTTATACTACACGGAAGTTGAGACGCGGCGAAACGAACTCAAAATTGCCGGATACACCTGGCAACTCAGTCCATCTGGTAGTCAGCTGTGAGCCAAAATGCCGGCTAGACGTGTACATGGGCTCCCGTGGTCGAATACCTTCCTCAACGCCATTTGATTGCCCGTATCGCTCTAAGTCATTATCGATCGACGGCTTCGCCGTACCCAAATGCAGTTTTAGAGGTAAGAACACGTCATCTTCACAAACTTATCGACATTTTGCCGTGAAAACTACGTAGATTCACTGTGATGCGGGCAGGAACACGAAATAGCACAGGCGTATAGTGCAAGTTCGCCGGGGCTGATGGGGACTTAATGTAGGAAAATAAGACCACCTGTGTCAGTGTAAATAATTTTATCAATAATTTTGAATTATTCAGGTTTAATATTTTGAAATGTAACTTTGACCCAAACACGTTATTTTATTGCACTTGCCTGGGTCACTATTCCCATGTTTAATATCCACACAGTTTATATACCCCTACCGATTACTGTCGACTAGTTAGTGTCAAAGTCTCCCCACTTAGATATCTGGGTGGCAAATGTTCTGCACCAGTCCTCCCCGTGTAGAGGTTCCATTTCTTTATAATAAGTAATTTACGTTCCCTCTTTCTTTTTTGTACTGCAATTCAAAATGTTGTGTAGAAATTTATAATATTGTTCACTTTTGCTGTTATCTTGCATTTATAAATAGTGTATACATGCATTTTCTTTTACCTTAATGTAGACACATGCTAGCCAGCATCGGTTTTGGTATTGTTTGGTAAACACTGCATAAATCCATAAATAAATATTCATCTGTACTTCTGTGCATCTGTGTTTCTTCACCTCTTTATGCGTGACGGCCTGTCATAATGTGAATGCATGCTGTTCATTTTACATTTTCTGTTATTTTGTGTGTTACATATGTATTTGTGCAATTATTGTATCTGAAATAAACATGCTCCCTTTCCTCGTAACAATATTTTGGTTTGCAAAATGTGCTTTAAAAATAAACAGAATTTTTCGTGTTTTATATTACTATTGTGCAGTTTAGTATACTTCGATTTTGCACATTCATACATAAATTATGAGAAGCAAATCAAAGTGGACAGTAACCATCAACATTTTTATTCTTATATTGTGTACAGGATAGTATATAACACAGGTAAAGCATACATCAAAGAATGACTAGTATTTTCTAAATGCTTGAGCATCACACCATAATATAATGCATATAACACATTCATCATATGTTTGCCTGTTTGATGACGTTTTATTCATTTCTACCCAATATGCTAATAATATTAGAAATGCTCAATACTTTCCCTGTAAAAATATTTTAAGAACATTATTATTCCAATTAATTTATTTTACTTTTCAATTGCAAAATGTACAAATTGATGAAAATTGTGTATGTTCTTACCTATTGCAATTTATACTTTAAAATTTTCTCCCTTATCAGAACACTATTCTATGTAAACATGAGAACAATTCTGTTTGTTAATGACTAAATGTACAGTTAACAAAATATACTCTCATCAAAACACATCGGAAAAATTCTGGGACGTATAAAAGTTTTTACATTTATTAACATGGCTCCACATAGCAGGAAACAAACTATTAAAGCATGTTTTACTTATTTTTAAAAACATTTTAAAATGACAGTACGTGATAATGTTTCACTTGGTAACCCTCTAAGAAAGGTTTTCTTGATTGCTCAACATAATCTCTATTGTTTTTAGTCCTTATAAATTGCTTTACTGTATATATGTCACGTGCTCCAAGTGTGAAAGTAACAGTAATAACACTGAAATAAACTGCTCAGGAATATTGCACATCTTTTATCATTAAATGGTTCCGAATTACTCAAATTTACCTACTATTTCGATACTTTATAAGATTTTACGTTACAGCAAACATAGACTTATGGCATAAAGGGAGAAAAGAGGAGAGGGGGTAAAAAAAAAAAAAAACAGAAAAGGATGCTATTTTCCATTACAGTTGTGTATTAAAACTAAAAACGGTGTTGCGAAATTTCATGCCGGCAAAATTTGGAAGTATTTGCTGTTACGAGATTCGTTTAGCATTCTAAAGACATGCATGGATAGAAAGTGGATAATACCTGTTCGTAAAGCGGCTCTATTGTTTAGGCATGGCCGTTATTGACACAGCAGTGGAAGAGTAGGGCTAATAATCGTGCGATATTCTGGTATACAAGTTACACTGAGTGAGCCAGGAGAGAGTGCATCAGGAGAACTGGCACTGTATGCACACATCTCTGCTTATGGGCGTGTACAACCGACTATTGTGTATCATGTGTCACATGGAGAC
This sequence comes from Dryococelus australis, assembly GCA_029891345.1. Lineage (NCBI taxonomy): Eukaryota > Metazoa > Arthropoda > Insecta > Phasmatodea > Phasmatidae > Dryococelus > Dryococelus australis. Next base: position 175,616,632 of record CM056995.1, read on the forward strand.
AAATAGTGCACTGGAATCTCATTTAGGAGGACTTCAGTTCAATTCCTTATTGGTCTTCCATCGTTTTACTAAATAACAATGGGAGAATCTCTAAAAGGTTCCTCAAAACAAACGATGACCAATTCGTTCTCTGCAGCTGATAATCTGAGTAAAGGGACCTATGTCTAATGACCACATTATTGATGCGACATAAAGTCATAACGAATGTTCTTGCGCTGGGACTTTTATGTCTATGCATAATGAATTAACCCAGTCGCAGAGCTGCATATTGTGGCCAAACTTAATGATCATCCTTAGATGTGTATTTACTAGAGACAACACAAATGATGTAAACAGCAACAGAATGTGGGAAGCGCAAAGAAAACGCACAGTTAAGGTAACAAGATTTTAGGAATAGGCAACTGTTCCTGCAGTCAGGGGTTGAACTAGTTCCCTAGTAAGACTTCCGATGTAAAGAGAGTAGTATATAGCGTACATTAAAAATATATTCATTCTATCATATTATGTCAGTGCACTCGTGCTATGTCTCCAAACAGTTACTAGAAAATGCAGGAGAGCATGCCACTGAAGAGCAGAGCCTGCACCCTCTCAGCAGTGTAGATTATGTCTCATAACCGAGTCCATCCTCCTTCGAGAGCCATACAATGATCCCCAATATCCTGCCCCCCCCCCCAATCAACAACATACAGATGACCACGAACCCACAATACATCAGAAACCACACTTTTTCATTGCGAAGTACATCCTGTACTACAAATAATCAACAATCTTCACAGCATTTTAGGCATAGCATTCTGTTTTGAAAAACCTACAAAAGCCAAAAATTTACTTCAAATTAGATTGGATAAACTATTTTTTAAAGCAAGGGTTTCTTTGTAGTTTGGAAAATAATTGTAAACATCATTTCTCCAAAGATTTCCTCCATTCCACATAGCAAGTGTACCACACGTTACTGCAGTATCAATAATATATAGCCTACAACATACAAATGAGAATCTTGCAACAACAATATAACTATGCTTTTTAAGCACTTTAAAGAAAAAAATATGTCCAATATAATGCACCTACAGACTGAAGTGATATGAAAATTTGTTGAGACTAATTGAGCAATAAGACAGAGTGGATCATAGAACAGCAGGCTAGGTCAGTAAGCATCAAGTAGAGTGGAGTTTTTATGAGATTATCGCGAGCTCGAGCTGTGCTACACACATTTCTGAAAAGATCGCGAGCTGTGCTACACACATTTCTTAGGATATCGCGAGCTGTGCTACAGACATTTCTGATTGTATCGCTAGCTGTGCTACACATTCTAAGGCTATCGCGATCTGTGCTACACATTCTAAGGCTATCGAGATCTGTGCTACACAGTTCTGAGGATATTGCAAGCTGTGCTGCACATTTCTGAGGACATCGCGAGCTGTGCCACACACATTTATGAGGACATCGCGAGCTGTGCTACACACATTTATGAGGACATCGCGAGCTGTGCTACACATATTTTTGAGGATAATGCGAGTTCGAGATGTGCTACACACATTTATGAGGAAATCGCGAGCTGTGCTACACACATTTCTGTGGATATTGCAAGATGTGCTACACATTTCTGAGGACACCGTGAGCTGTTCTACACACATTTCTGGGGATACCACGAGCTCTAGTTGTGCTACATACATTTTCAAGGATATCGCGAGCTGTGCAACAAACATGTCTGAGGATATTGCGAGCTGTGCTACACACATTTATGAGGACATCGCGAGCTGTGCTACACACATTTATGAGGATATCGTGAGCTGTGCTACACACATTTCCGAGGATATCGCGATCTGTGCTACACACATTTATGATGATATCACGAGCTGTGCTACTCATTTCTTAGCATATCGCGAGCTGTAATACACGCATTTATGAAGATATCGCGAGTTGTACACAAATTTCTATGCCCTCATACAACGGCGCACTTGCGAGTTTAATTTGGACTTCACACTTGAGTCAACAGCAAACTTTAAGTTATGTGTCAAAGTCAGGGAATTAGAACACAGAACTTTGAAATGAGTATTCCAAGTTTCTACAAGACCTATAAATGCGAAAGAGATCAGAAGCGCAACCAATAGCATGGAGATTGTTTTCTTCTACAACGAAAACATTGTGCAACATATTCGCCCCTGAGGGCTGACCATTAATGCCGCCGTTCTGATTTGTTCTCAGGCGGCTCCTGAGGGATGCTCGGCACAGAAAATGGTAACTGGATGTTCCATCGCGAGAATCCACGATGTCATAGAGCGCTCAAGACAAGCACGATCCTCAACCACATTACCTAGTTTCCCTACGTGCTCGCTGTGATGCCTTACTCCCCGTTAACATCAAGTTGAATATTTGCCATTTTGGTATCATGGATGAAATCAAGCAGAAATCGCACACATTGTCCAATATGCTTTGAAAACAGAGAACTTACCAAAAACAGTGTAAATGGTGGAAATATTGTATCACTGCACAAGGGATTTATTTTAAAGGGTATTCCTAGCCAAAACAAAACGAAATTTTTTTCTTTCCCCCGGAGATCTAGTTTTCAAACTTCTTGAGACCACCTCGTATGCACTCTACTCGCTTGCAGGCTTGCCTAAGGCACTTGGCTAACTGCAAGATACGTACAGAGAAAACAAAAAACATTTTCCACTGACCAGCTTGACCCTAACTTTACTGACATATCAGTTTATAATTATATATAAACCCGATTATACAAAAACATTTTAAAATTAAATCAGGTAGGCACATATGTTATATACACACACACAGACTGCTCAGTTTGTTTTATGAATTTATGTAGTATTTTCTGAATAACAAAACACCAGTTTATTATAAACATATCTATATCTCGCTGGAAACATTATTGGCATTCTTTAATTCTAACTAAGAGTGTGGCTTGTGGGCTGTTATAGGCAAACGTCGCTAGATTGTTGAAAACAGCACTTAACTGCAACCATTTTCGTATTTGACGTGTACAAAATAGTTAAACATCAAACTTCAGTAAGACCCACTCAATATTCACAGCAACACTAACCAGCAAGTCACATTAATCAGCTTGAATCCACTATGTAAAGGTTTTTTTCGCACTATTTCAAATACAACTGAGTGTCGTAAAATTTGTGTGTGTGTTTATGTAAGAATCAAGACACTAGTTTAGAGCTTAAAAATCTGAATAAATACAGCAGGAAAATAAATAACTAAAACAATAATTTCACACTACAATAATTAACCACATAAAATGGGGATTCATAAACAAAAAAAAACACCTTTATAATAATAAAACAAGCCACATTTTCTTTTAAAATGTGACATATTTTGTCATATGCAAAAGAAATTCAAATATAAATTCGCATATGTTCACTGTAACACTAGCACACACACACAGACAATTAAAGCAGTAAACATAATTGATCCTCGCTTTCACAAAGCGTGCAGTGGTAATGGTAACATATGGACATAAGAGATCACTGAGCTACAAAGCCAAAACTTCAGTTGGGAGATTGCAATTTGTACAAATCTTCATCGTAAATAAATGTCAACAAATACCTGACCCATATGGAACATTTAAGGATATAACACACAATATGAACAAACTATTTACTCACATGCGACCTACAGACATTAAGTTGCTACAACGAATATTACTTAATAAAATAACAACGTTCTCACCACTTTACATGATATTCAACTTGTATTATTGCATGTACTTGCACAAATTACAACAGTAACGGCATGTGATCATTAACATAGTTCTATAACTACACATTTCTGCTAGTAACACTTCCTGGTTAAGAAGCTACCTTAGTCAGTCTCAAATCCGTTAATAAGATTTCCTTTATACAAAGCAGATATTATTGGCTCCAATGAGCTACATTATAACAAATCCACACCATATATGAAAAAGTAAGGCCGCTCTTGTATAAGACTAGTCCTGATCACTAATTAATTGTGGTAGTACATTTATTTTCTAAAGAAAATTGACTGTGGAATTGTCGTCACCCGAAGAACGATTTAATCACTGCTGTGTGTTCAATGAGAGTAGTGCATTTCACATTCTTATTTAAAAATACATCCCATAAGAAGTTCCTCAGCTGTTAAAAATTTATAAAAATGTTTTTAAGAATGTATGATTTGTTTTTCATTCTACTTTAATTGTCGGCCATGTTGCTTGTGGGAAAAGCAAACAGTGTGTGCGCGCGTGCGTGTGCGCATGTGTAATACAACCACAAGCAGAAAGAGGTGTCACACCATAGTGAATGAGCCAGAGCTGAGATGCCTGCAGCTAGTAAAGTTAGACTGTGCTAGCCACATGCAGAATGCCTGCTGGCGTCGGCGCCGTGCCGGTGTGTGAAGGCCCTAGTAACCGCTCAGCTCAGCTCTCCTCTCTTCTAATTCACTGTGTAGTACACCTTGTGGTACAGTAGAGCAGAGTACAGACATGGCTCACTTTCCACAGGCACTCATTGTTGCCAACATTCACATTCATCTCCCCAAGCAGTGCTGACACTTTGTGAAGAACGCCGCAACATGTTATTTCAACACCACTTTCCCAAGTTTATTACAGTTATTATTTATCATCCCAATTGTCTGAGTATATATCACTTTTAGGCTAAAACATCAAAGGACACGCAATTAACAGGCTTATCCTCATTCTTCCATGAATTCATGCACATTATTTACCAAACGAAAAAAACAGAATTTTTGTTGAAAGTTTATACTTATTTCATTAAAATTTAAAAGAAAGTTACCTTTATTTATAAGTGTGTAAAACTTATATAAATAATTAACCAACTTTAGCCTTAAATTTCTTAACAGTTTAAAGTAAAAATTAGAGGACTGTTCCTGGCTGTGTAAAAAGCATGATAAACAAATAAGACTACATCAACACACCTTCTTACCTCAGCATTGTACATCCCATGCTGCAAGGGGACTTACTCTAAAATAATTTCTGTAATTTCTATGTTTACACATAACATATAAGTAGGTAACAATAATTTACCTAGGGTTATATTTTTTTTGCTTTTCTCCTATTTGAAAAATCGAAAAATTAAGAAAATTGTGAAAATGGCTGAATACCACAAGTTTAGAACTTGCTTCCAAATTTTCTTTAAGAGGAAGGAGAAAGATCAATCCACTGAATTCTATCGAACGTAAATTCCACTATTATGGAACTAACCAGTGAGCAATTCAGTTACAGCAAGAGTTTATAGCCTTTCAAGTTTTCTGCATGCTGCTGCCTGATGGCCTGGCATGACCTTACAGTTTGTATTCGCAAGTCACCGTAAGAACACGCTGTTTTTCTGAGACTACACTGACTGCGGGGAAGAAGGGTGAGGGATTGTGAGGTAGGAGCCCCAGTATCCAAGCCGCAGCTAGCTCGAGAGAGCGCAACACCTGCCGGAGGCTTCCCCTACACCAATACCTGTATCTTGCCACTATGGCACCACTATGTCCTGGCCGACAGACTTGTTTGGGCTCGAGAAAAACACAAATAATAAAGAAGCTTGACTGCTGCGCTGCAAATATATGTGTGAGTGCATATGGCGAAAATGAACACCCGACTTCCGCTCTCAAACAGTGGACTTGTATTTTTTTAAAATAATAATTGCGAGGGAACGTTAGGCATCTCGGCATCTAAGGCACTGATGCAAGGACCCTTAATAATGACGCCTTCTTTCCATTCCATACTGCTTTATCTAGTTAATTGTTAACTGAGCAATTTGAAAACTTGCTCAGTTTGCCATTTCAATCAGCTGTTTAGTCTTCTACCGTATATGAGGATCACTGCGGTCATGAACCCAGTCGCCAGCTTCTACATATTGGTCCAGTGTTTCTAGGAACCTCCTCGTGCATGCTGCTCAAGGGACCCACATATTTAGACTTATTAACCACATACAACTTTCTTAAATGAGTAGAGTTGCTCATGTGTTTATACACAGCAAGTACAGCAATCTGTAATCTTGCTAAAGAGGAAAAATATTACTACCTGGGAACTTTTTGAAAGGATGTCACTGTTTTGAGGTAAACTAGATCTAAAGAAGACTACTTTCAGTAACCATTTCATTTAACATAACACGTTTAATGAGATGTTGAGTTTCTGTGCTTTTTCTCCTAGTTTTGTAAGTCTTGCAATTTACGTTTGCGTTATAATGTATACATTTTTTGGCGACTATGGCGAGTCGCCAACACACAATACTGAACCTGAAGCTACAAGGTGTGTGGTGAGAACTCGAAAATGTCTCCTGGTCTCTGGTAGAGACTGCTGCATTCAATATGGTTTCTAGTGAGTCTACAGTGATTTCCACACTGGCGAGCCATCCAACTCATTTCCCACTACAACCAAAAATATCTCCACACATATCTACACATAAAATGGTGCATGAATATGTACAACTTATATAATTATTTACACATGCGAATAAAATAATAAAACCATACAGCTATAACTTCTAATGACCTGCGGAGGTATAATTTGAGTATATAAAATGTATAACAAACTCTTGCTCTTGGTGGTAGAACTGTTGCGACTTCAAAGAAGAAACATAGAGGGAAGTGCTGGAGCAGGCATCACAGCTCGGTGGTGATCTCGTCCTGGGGGCGGGACCCCAGAATGACGAAGTCATCTTCAAGGAAGCAGTCCTGCGTGGATGGCCGCTCGGCGAGGATGACGTGGTCGGGAGGGAGAAGGTCCCGTGACGGCCGGCTATCCCACTCTCTCCGAGGCAGCGCAGAAACACCTGGAGCGGCATCATGGAGCAAGGAGACTGCGAGCTGCTGCAGCGACTGGGTCGAGCCTCTAATGGCGCCAGTGTTGCTGCTGACATTGTTGTTGAGTATCAGCAGGCTGCTGTCTGGGAGCAGCTTGCTGCCAGCTGGCTGGAAGGTGGAGAGGGCATGGCCATGTGGCCACGGCTCCTCGGTGTCCAGGGCCACCAGCGGCACGGGTTGTGGCGCCTGGAGGAAACTCTCCAGCTGGGCCTGCGCCACCTGAACACACACACATTGTTACAACCGTCTCCCTGAGAACTGGCGAGCCTCGTTCATGAGGCCGTTGGCCATGTGTAGTAGTCGTTAGCAAGCACGTCACACCAACACATACTTTTACCATATTCAGCTACTCGTAACAACGGAAAGAATCACAGTATACAGTTCTGTCTGAACACACTCTCGATGTAGTGAGGTGAAACAGTAAGTTCCAAAATGAATTCACCTTTTGGTAAGGCTAGTCAGATTCCTAATCAAGCCATTAAGACAAATGCCAAAATGGTTCCCTCGCATAGGTCTGTGTTGATTCCTATATTACTCCTGGTTGTCTTAGTAACTAGTTCAGTTTGTAATCATCCTAATGTTGACCACACAGCAACAATTACTTAAGTAAATAAAACGCATATTTCCTCCTGCACATTCCTCTAGCACGCAGTGTTTTGTTTGTTACGGAATTTGGCATACGATTACTATAAACTTGTTGTATTACCTATTTTGACAGAAGTTGATTGTCAATCTTCGTATTTATCTACAGTGCAGGCAAGAACTACTACTTAAAATTGCCCTTTCTTGACTTTTCTATTATGACATCCAAGAACCTTTAAACTTCCATTAAAGTGTTTACCAATAGTTTATGAACCATTTGCTTTGAAGGCCGATTCACTGTGAAGTTAACACGGCGCTCGTCATGCTAACATGGTGTAAATTCTATGTCAAATTAATGAAAAGAATCGTAACTATATTCATGGTGGAGTTATGAATAACTGTGAGTGAATGCGTCACTATTCAGGATTTCCAAACGCGTAGAAACTGGAAAAGGCTTGTTTATATATTTTTATGTATCAATACTAATATAATAAAGAGGTAATGTGAGTTTGTTTACATGTCTCGGGTAATCTCGCAAACTACAAGGCCGATTCTTATAATTCTTTCACTATTAGAATGCTACATTCTTCCAGATAATCATAGGCTATGTTAAACTAAAAAAGAAAGCTACTTTCTTCCAGATCAAGTGCGGCCACAGAGGCCCAGTGGGTCAAGTAGTGCCAAGTGGAGCCGCAGTGACTCAGTGGGTAGAGCGATCCCAAGTGGGGATGCAGTGGCTCAGTGGCAATAGCACTCTCAAATAGGAATTTAGTGACTCAGTGGATATAAATATATCAAGTGGGGCCACAGAGGCCCAGTGGGTTAAGTAATGCTGAGTGGGGCCGCAATGGCCTACGATTTTTATAATTCTTTCACTGTTTGGAAATCTACATTCTTCCAAATGGACATAGGCATTTATCAAGTGGGGCCACAAAGACCCAGTGGATAGAGTAATGCCAAGTGGGGTCGCAGTGGCCCAGTGGCTAGAACGATATTATAAAGAGGTAATAAGAGTTTATTTGTTTATATGTCTCGGGTAACCTCGGAAACTACACAGCTGATTCTCTTATTTATTTCATTATTAGAAAGCTACATTCTTCCAGATGGACATAGGCTTTGTTTAATTCTAAAAGTAGTTGTAAAATGGTGACTGACACAGAGGCTGGAGGCTCAGGACCTGAAGGACCCCCGAAGCAATCATGGATTTCCCTTTTCCCCCCTCAAAATTTCCCTTTTTCCCTTTAAAAACGTCCTTTTCCCCTTCAAAAACGTCCTTTTCCCACCAAAATTTCCCTTTCTTCCCTCGACAATTCCCTTTTATCAATCGCGAAAGTGACTTTGCCCAATCCGACGGCATTTTGCCCTTTGTGGTTGAGGTTTGCCCAATGTGGCTGAATCGTGCAGAAATTTAGGCATTCCTACAAGATTGAGGAATAACACTTATCCGACGGCCATCTTGGTATCGATGAACTATGTCTACTCAGGACAATTGGCGGCCAGCTGATGATTATCATTTTGGTGGCCAGCAGCGGCAGAGGGATCAAGTCGTAGCAAACTGTCATTTTCGGATCTCGTATAACACTGCCCCCCCCCCCCGTCACAGTGTGTGTGTGTGCATAACACTTGTAGGCATAGTTGGTTATTATTTCCGAACCATTTAAGTTAAAGTTGTCAAATTAATAACATAGACATCAACTACGACTAGGAGAAGGGTCGCAGGGTAAAGTATGCCCAATGTCATTGTATAAGCAGTGTTGGGTGTAATTTCCGAACTATTTAAGTTATAGTTGCGAAATTCATAACACATGCATCCAACACAACTACGACAATGGTCGCTGGGTCAAATATGCCATATGTTAACTTATAAGCATAGCTGGCTGTAATTTCCGAACCTATAAGATACAACTACGAAAACGTAACATAGGCATCATTCCAGGCACGGAAAAGTACAGAAGGGTCAAAATTGACCTAAGTGTGCTTATAAACATAGGTGACTATAACATCCGAACCATATGAGATATAACTACAAAATCGTGTCGAAAGCATCACCGCCCAATGACGAGAGGAGTCATAGGACCATATGTCAACTTACAAGCTTAGTTGATTGTAAGTTCCAAACTACATAATATATAATTGTCAAATGCATAACATTATCATCCCCGATGATTAGATGGGTTGTAGAACCAAATAAACTACTATGTCAAGTTATATGCATATTTGGCAATAGGTTCCGAACTACATAAGATATAGTTGTCAAATTCATAACATACACATCATCTAGGTTTATTCCTTATTAGCATGCTACTACTACAAGTCATCCTATACGACCACCATCTTGCTCCCCCACTGACTGCCAAAATTACTTGAACATTCAATGCATGTACTTACTTTCAGACTATTGGTTAGTACCACCAGCCTTGTACTCATGAGCCATGTACCCAGACTTCGATGTATGTATGTCATTAGATATCACTCACAATGAATACACAGTCATTGCTAGACTGCCATGTCCCTGCACATACAACAACACCCGCTAGAATAATAAGCTTATTATTACGAAAATAAATATCCCCTACCTTAACTGGTGTAGCAGTGAATACTCGTAGGCCATGAGCTCATCATGTCGTCGTCATCGTCATCGATGTGATCTCGCTGGAAGCGGAGAACACAATGACCAATCCTGCCTTTTCGTGCACGATAGAGAGCGCCCGATACTACATCTCCACCACCTCCCCTTGTCATTGTACTTACAGATATACTATTGAAAGAAACTAATGTATGTACCCTGAACAATCCTCGAAGTATCACAGGTTCGATTAACGTAGAAAGTGGTCACACACAATAAGAGATAGTCATATGCATTGCTCCGTGTGATTTCTCGTGTCGTCCACTAGAGTGTACAAAAAGAAAAAAAATCCTATCAAGCTGCACGTGCGTATTGCACAATAAAATGATAGACAAGACCATACATTGCATGTCATTCAACAAAAGCCATGTAATTCCATCACTAATACAAATTGTCAGTCTCCTGATATAAGATCTGGTTACAGTAAAAGGGAGCATGGGTTCGAATCCCCATAGTTGACTTTTTTTTCTGTACCCTACTCGAATAAATAAGGTACCATAGGTTTGATTCCCGTTGAGTGTGTGTGTTGACATGCCTGCAGACATTATTCGGTCCCACTGCCCATGAAGACACTAGCATGACAGTCACACACTGTCTCCGACCTGCACTCATGTACTGACCTTTTTTGCATTTGCAGACAGTGCTACCTCAAATAGTTGGCAGTAATTTCCGAACTGTTTGAGATACAACTAGCAAAAAACATAACATGAGCCTACACACTCATCAGTATCTCCGGCCTGAACTCGTGTACCAAAGCAGGTAATAATAACGGGGAGAGGCCAGGTAAGTCAGGGAGGGGCCATCCTGCTTTGTAATATGAGCCACACACATACATACAATGTAAATGATGCTAGACCGCTATTGTCAAATGACCCCCTTATGAACCGACTGAAACAAAACCATCACTCATGACCAGAACGCGACCTACACACTCGTGTACCGAAGCTTGTAATTACAGTCAGCCATTCCCTGTATTAAACATCATAAATACAACTGCCATACTCCAACCCACACTCGCATACTGAGCCTTCAATACTCACAGCCAGTCTCTACCTCCACAACAACTGAGGACTGACCTTCAAATGTCGTGTACCTAGACTTCAATGTACATCACATACTCAACCATCGATGATTCTAGACAACTGAGTAGAATCGAATTAGACATGGCGAGTAAGGAGATATCACTCACATTTCAACTACATACGTACTCTGTTTGTAGAACAGAAGACCTGTAAGTCGCGAAGTGAACTCATTGAAAGCTCAGAGCACAATGATCGCTCTGTCTTTCCGTGTACAGTATACATTACTGACTAAGGAAGTACATCACAACCACTCTGTGTCAAAATGCACGTACTTGAAAGTAACTATTGCATGTAGCCTGAAAACTATGGTGTACGATCCTTGGAGAAAACAAGGTATCGAAGGTTTGATTCCCGTTGAAAGTGCATGCTAACACGCCTGCAAACAATCATTCGTCGTTAGTCCCACTGCCAATGAAGACGATTATGTTGCGGCAATGACAATTATACTCCATCTCCGACCTGCACTCGTGTACCGAACTCTTCAATATATGTACTTACATCATGTACAAAGCCTTTGAAATTACAAGCAGTTGACCCCCTTCCTTTCATATATGCTCTAAGACAGTTTTCCACCCAGATTTACATGTTCAACCGTTCCACTATGATAACTGTGATGTTATGTTTATCCATAGTGACAGATTTCGAACCCAGTATCTACAGACAGCTGCTTGCTCACCCCAGCCGAGTTTCGCCTGCTAGAGAGCACAAGAGAAAAAAATAGTTATAAACAAAATGGCTAGTAACGAACACATTGTGCAATGTATATTCATCACAAATACTTGCAGTCGTATGTCACACACACACACACTGTGACAACCCGAGACACGAACCGAGTAAGGAGGTGTGGCAAAACACACACACACACACACATCAACTATGTATGTACTCTGCTTTTAGACGATGCAGAGTAGAGGTTTACCTTAATGAGTGTAACTGTTTCAAAAAACGATCTGCAGGTCGCGGGCCCATATGATCGTCGTGAACTCACCGGAAGTAATGACCGCCCTGCCTTTCCGTACACACAATACTTACCGGTTACATGTTCGTAAGCACACAATCGTTCATCTGAGGGAAGCAAGGCCCCACTACCAAACCATTACGAATCATCTACAAGCCCTAACCATATGATGCAGGCGAAGTGTGCACCTTGTATGTACGCAGCAGAAAGTGTTCGAATGAAGACTAAGTTGATCGTGTACGAGTGTGAAGAGGCCAACGTCACAGCCACCACTCGATACTCGCAAACTAACATGCCGTATTCGTAATTATAGTCATACTCAGTCTGACCTGCACTCATGTACTGAGCCATTACAATTACAGACAGTCATGACCCTACCAACACTCGTGTACCGACCGGACCTTTGCAATTACAGACAGTCATACTCTATCGATCTTGCCTTTGATTGAACCTTCGATGTATGTACCAAGTATTTCCAACTAAAGACAGTCATACTCTGTCGACCCTGGCTACCTGAGCTCGAACATTCAATTAGCGTACATACAGGCAGTTTTCATCCAGCAGCCCAACAATTCCACTATGATAACTGCGATGCTGTGTGTGTGTCCATTGAAATGAGCTGTATCAAGTCGCGAACTCAGGTCCCTACAGATAGCTGCTTGCACATTCACTCTCCAGTCTCAGCTTCCTTGTCAGCTTCCATGTTAGATAAGGATGTTGTTTTTGCATAAAACTGGTGTATATATGCTGTCACACGAGCTCTTTGGCTCATTCGCAGTTATTCTGTCGTTCGAGCTCGTAAAGACGTGAGAATATACCATTTCAGGTGAACAGTTTGTGCCATAGATACGCCGAAACATGTCCTGGAACACAGTGAAAAAGAGGGCATGGTGTTCTAGTGGTCAGAAGATTCCATTGACTATTGTGGCTTTTGGAAAGCACAACTCACTTGCAGCAATCGACTAACTGAGCTCGCATACTTGCCTAAAGTATTCCTTCCATCATATGCTCGACATGAAATACAGTATGTATACAAACATCTACATACATATCAACCTCAGGACGAAGACATGCACGACTTTATCCTGTGTACAGAGTGTTTGCAAGATTGTACTACTGTTATGGACACTCCGAATTCTAGTGTTGGTGCAATGCACGTCGTTAGAGTGTTGAAGGAGCATCCAACCCTGGTTAGTTCCCTTAGAAACTCACGAAGGACAGAGAGGGAAATGTGTACCTGGAGCAGCTGACGAGGTTGTCGAGCCGAAGCAGGTTCGGCTGACAGTCGCCATTATGCTTGTAGTTCTGTCTCTGAGAGCTCTTGGTTCAGTGGCAGAGACATTCTGGCAGGGCGCGTTCTCGCAGTTCCACCTCCTGGCTGCTGTTGGCGATTTACATGACCTCACAGTGGTAGTTAACTACCAATATGATGGTTTTAGTATAGGGTTGGCCATCTCAATTGTCATCCAGACGTACAAGAGTGAACATCGGCTGTGAATAACGTGCTCTTATTCATCGATGGAACAGGAAAGTTATTCATGTCGATAGTGTTAAAAGTTATTTCATGAAAATTTCATAGAAATTTCATTTCTACCATTTTTAACATAAATATTTCTCATATTAAAATGATCAAACATAGTAGCATGTTTATGCAGTTCAGCACGATTTCTTCTATTAAGTTGAAAACCTACAATGATAAAATCAGGCACATCAAATTTTAAATTATTAAACTGATCTTTTGCATCAAAATTAAAAACAGTTGTTCCAGAAGAAACTTCTTTTTCAAAAAATTGCCTAAATTTTCATAGAGAAATAAACAGTTGTTATCACAATAATTAGGAAAAGAAGTAATTTTACAACCACCTTTCCAATAAACCTCATTGTTATCACAAATAAGACCAAACAAATATCTCGGCGGATACACTATTTCATTTGTTTTATCACTAGAAAAAGTTTTTACTTCATCTGCTATACGACTAGAAACAGATTTATCTCGATATAGATTATCAACACCAGTAAATTCTAAATAATTTTGTTGACTTGGTGATCTTAATAAAGCATTCATCATAGTTCATGTTATACCAGGATTATCAACAGCTTCAACAATATTTCCATGTTTTGAAATTTATACTCTAGAAAACTGAAAAGGAAAAAAATTCGAACAAACATTAACATTATCTAATTCATCATAATTTGCCGCAGCTCCAACCTAATTTCTCTTTTGTAAACAAATTGCTCATAATCATAAGCATCGTTTGGAAAAGAAAAGCCATCTCCTATAGGAATACCAAATTCAATTATATTATTGTAAACTGTCAGTACTTTTATGACTCATTTATAAGAAAACATTTATATATAAATGATAGAATCAAAGGGAGTTTCTCGAGTTAAATTACTCATTGAAAGATATAAAAAATATCAAAAGTGTCATGAAAAAGAATATGAAAAAATAAGGAGCAACTATTGATCGATGAATTACGAAATATTGGTAAAAAAAAAAAAAGTAGTAACAGCGAGTGAAAAAAATAATAATTTAATAACAACACTAGATTCTGTAGCAGACAAAAAAATTTATATTATCCACCGACACCAGAAAAAAACATAATTTGAAAGAAACTTATTTGCTAAAGGCATGTCTCCAAATTTGGGTATAATGCCATTATAAGAATTAACTATTAGACTCGGAAAATATATTTCTGGAGATATTAATAACATTAAAGAAAAATATGGTTTACGAGGAGATGGTCAAAATTTTATAATTAGTGATACACAAGTAGAGATAGATGGCGATACGCTATTTGTCAAAGATAAAGAATATGAATTAACAGAAGAACTTTCTAAATTGTTAACAGAAAGTAGCTATGAAGAACTTGCAGGTAATTACAATGATAATGACCTTAAAAATTGCACAGAAATTGTTTTATTAACCATTGCTGTATTTAAAAAATATGTTCCTAATAAGAAAAGGAATAATCCAAGTTCAAGCATTCGTTGGAAGTCTAATAATATAATTAGTCTAATTTATCAAAATTATATATATATCTATAAATTCACATTCTAAATCAGCACAAAGCACACCAGAAAGAATGATTTCTCAAAAAACTCCTAGATCTGGAGAAGGTATAAAAAATACAATAACTTACCAAAAGAATGTGTTTGGATGGATGATGTTAGAAAATTTGTATGATAGATATTAGTTATTCATGGCGAAGAAAATGCTGGAAATAAAAATTATTATAATGGAAAAATAAACAAAGAATATGCTAAACAATAAATTTTCCGATTTTGTTATGAACATTCCGAAAGGAATTCCATATCTAACAAGAGTTTTAAATGCAATTCCACAATCATTTTGGAATTCTGAACATCATGGCAAAACAAATAAATTGGGCATTAAATAATTTAAATTTACCCGAAATGCATTTGCCAGGTTATAATTAATGTGGACCATTTACAAAATTAAATGAAAGACTAGAAAGAGGTGACACAGGAATAAATAAATTAGATGAAACCTGCAAATATCACGATATTGCTTATAGAGATCACAAAGATTTAGAATATAGACATGAAACTGATAAAAATTTACAAAAAGAAGCAAAAGAAATTATTTTAGTTAAAAATACTCCAATTGGAGAAAAATTGCTCCTGCTGCTGGTGCCTCAACTATGTTTACAAAAAGAAAATTAGGATGGGGAATTTAAATGTTCTATTAATTTTACACACACACACATGCACGCGCGCACACACGCGCGCGCACGCACGCACGCGCGCGCACACACACACACACACACAAATGAAGATAAATTTAACTTTCGATATTCCCTTTGAGTAATTAAAAGATTTGGATATAGATACATTTGTGTACAAAAGATAAAACTGAGAGAGAAAAAAAAAAAAAGAAGGTAAAAGTTTCAAATTAACTTTATATCTATCTACAGTCAAAAAGGTGGCCAAAGATAAAACTGGAAGTCGTTTATAACATGGAGGAATTATTCCTATTATACTTGCTGCTTTAGGTCACTTGGCGCCTTAACTGGAGGAGCTAGTGCAATTTGCAATTCTGTTGAACAAACTAGAAAAATAAAAAAGAAATAGAACAACAGATAAACAATTTTACAATGGAAAATAAAGCAGGAAGTGGTTTAGTTGCAAAAAAGAGGGGAAGACAAAAAAAATTGAATATATAACCACTATCTAATATCAACATTTAAAAATATGTAAATATATTAAATATAAAAAATTTGAAAGATGATTATATGATTGATGAATTACCTAATAAAAGTTCGCACAAAAATGAACGTGATATGGTTTATTTCGACATTTAATGAAATCCCGAAACTCAATGGAATTTTATTTTTTAATAATAATAATGTTTACTATTTCGTTTCATTTGGAGGAAACATTCCTTCTAATTTAATTAATTACTTCAAAAATAGAAATGCTTATTACTATAATGATCGAATTGAGAATTTTAATTCAGTTAAATGTGGAGATCTATGTTTAATCGTATTACATCTTTTTCGAAATATTTTCAATTTAATGATATAGTTTCTTTGTTATTAAATGACAGATATATCTGGAAACCCATTAAAAAAATCTTTAAATAAAAACTTTGACACTATCGCTTATGCTTTAAAAAGGGATGTTGATTTAAAATACAAAACTATTGCTTCTGATTATGGTTTAAAAACATACATCGATCCACAATGCAGTTCGGGTGTTCCTGATTTACAAAGTAAACTAAGCACGTGCTTTGATTATACAAAATCTTATGTTTCTTTTTTAGGGCATAGAATTGTAATATAGATGACCCTAGCGATGATAAACATGCAGTCAATAAAAGATTTTTAAGTAAACAAATAGCTGATTATGCTTCAAAAGAAGATATACGTTTACAATCCAGTAATACTGTTGCTAATTATATAAAACGAATAAATAATGCAAATCAGGCACTAAAAAGGATGTAGATTCAAAATATAAAACTATTGTTTCTGACTACGCTTTAAAAAGATGTAGAATCAAGATACAATACTAATGTTTCTGATTTAATAAAAACATATGTAGAATCAAGATACAATACTAGAGTTTCTGATTTAAAAACATACGTAGAATCGAAATACAATATCATTGTAACCGCTTTACAAGATCAACTAAGTAAAGTTATTGTTTACACAAATGACTATGTTTTAATTCGAAATCGTAGAATAATGTGGCTGATCCTATAGATAGAAAAGATGCTGACAATAAAAGATATTTTACAAAAAGAAATAGCTGATAAATCGCAAAATTTAAACAAATAAGTTTTGAATTATTGTGATACACTTGTTGACTCGAAAATTGAAGAATTTAAGTAAGAAAAATCACATATATTTTATTTACCAGCAAACTGGAATAAAAGTAATAATAGTTTTTACTTAGATAATATTAAATTTTCTTTACTTTTTTGATGGATTGTAATGTCTATAAAACAATTACAATTACCAATTTACCTGACGATACTGTGACTGTTATTAAGGGACCTCAAAAAATAGATTACAGTAAGCCTTTTGATGTTAGCATATGTGATATTTTAACTTTTAAAATAAAATAAAAAACTAAAATATCTGAATATGGTGATTGTTTGATACTACAATAGGAACATTCATAAAACATACTTAATTACTTTTTAATCTTATTAAATGGAGAATACTTGGTGCTTGAAGTGTAAAAATGTCACTAAAAGTAATAATATAAAAATTGAAAATGCAAAAACAGGTAATTAGTTCAGAAAAGTATATGCTCGGTATGTAATTATAATAAATCAACATTTCTAAGAAAAATAAATTACTTAATGTAAGAGAAGGAATAATCAATGAATCATATAAACCTCCACTAAAAATTTTTCCCAGAAAAGTAATTTCATATAGTATTGATGATTTATGGCAAATCGATCTTGTTGAAATGGATCCTGGAAATTTAAAACGTATATCACATATAAATAATGGATGCAAGTATATTATGACAATTATTGTTTTCTCAAAATACGTATTTGCTATTCCAATTAAAGATAAACAGCCAGAAATGTAACAAATGCCTTAGAATGTATATTGATGAAAAGAAAACCACTTAATATTCAAAGCGATAATGGCTTAGCATTTTATAAAAAATATTTAAAGAACTTATGAAGAAATATAACATAAATCACTATTCTACATTCAGTGAACTTAAACCCAGTTGTGTAGAGATATATAATCATACAATGAAGAACAAAATGTGGAATAAATTTGCTTTGAATGGCAATTACAAATGGGCAAATATATTATATAATTTAGTGTAAGAATACAATAATACCAAACACAGAATCATTTGTATGAAGCCAATTGAAGTTAAAAAAAAATGAAAAAATCAAGACAGCAAGATTTTGTGAATGTGATTGCTAAACCGAAATACAAAGTTGGCTATATCGTCCACAAGAGTAAAAGTTAACAATTCTTTGAAAGGGGTTATACAGCTAATTGGACAGCAGAATTATTTCCCATTTTTGAGGATTTCGAATAATAGTGCCAACTTACAAACTGAAAGATGATAAAGGAGAAGAAGTAAAGAAGTAGTTTTTATGAATACAAAATTATGAAAACCAACTATCTAAATTAATATTTAGTTGGAAAAGTTTTAAAAGCAAAAGTGATGAAATTTATGTTAAATGGTTGGGTTTTGATAACGTGCATTACTCTTGGATTAATAAAACAGATGTTTTGTGAATTTAAATATTTTTCTGTAAGGATCACAGTTGTGCAGGATCATGATCATGAAGGCTTATCATTTCAAATGCAACATTGTTTAACGTACATAAAATGTGTTCAACATTCGTTCAGTGTTTGTTCAGAATTCATTCAATGTTTGTTCATCATTCATCGTTCGTTAATCATTTGTTCATCATTCATTCACCACTCATTCATCGTTTGTTCATCATTCGTTCGTTAAATGCGCATTTCACATATGGTGGGAGTTTTATTTTTAAAAATTTCCAAAAGGATTGCGAGCAATTTAATGATCTGTTTATTTTTTGGGTTTAGAGATATCTCTATCATTTCTGACCTTGACTAGTACCATCAAAACTCCATTTGGAGAAACACCTCACCTCTCCCCCAGATGGACTATATTTTTTTAATTTTTGTAGTGAGAAGAGATGCATTTTTTAGTTTCATTTTTTTATTTCTTGTGGCACCCCTTTTAATATAGTGAGGCATCATTCGCTATATGAGAACAATCCAGCTTATACATGTGTTATACTACAAGTGTAATATGTAGAGCATTTTTTTTCTAAAGCTTGAGAGTACCATTTTTATTTGCATCAATACTTATACATTGCTGTATGAACAAGAGCAAGGTTTTTTGTCTCAAATTTAGAATGATTTGGTGATGATCTAATAGTGCAAATATGGGTGCGTCATATTCACACTGTTAAATTATCTGCTCAGACCGGGGATCGAACTTACTACCTTTTGACTTTTGACATTTGAAATCAAACACCTTGCTATTGAACCATGGTGACAACATGAGCAAGGCTATGATTAAATGTCTTCATGCAGAAGGGTATGGTGAGCTTGAATCTCGTTATCCAGTCATACAGAGTGTTTGGCGTGTGGCTACTAGATAGTGCCACAGTTGTGATAAGCTGCTTCCTGTTGCCGCAAGAGTCCACTGAACTTATGTCATGGATGACTGTGCAGATAAGTTTTTCCTTTGGGGCAAGAGTGCGCTGAAGTGCTTCTTCAGGAAGTAGATAAAGAATTCTTGTGTACAAGATAAACTAGACAGAGTTACATTATAAAATATTGGATTTTGTCTCAACCACTGTTCATTTTCTGCTCAAATATATTGTGATAAAACCAACATCTTTGTCCCAGCACTTTACACAAAGCTCTTTGAATTTATCAAAAGATGTCATCTCCACCAACAACATCACTGTGAATATGACTTAAATTTGTATCATCTTGTCAAAATATGCGCAAGAAGTTGGCATTATCCCTTACTAATAGTTTAGGTACTTTCGAATATGTTTGTGCCAAATAAAATAGAACTAGACACTCATTTTCACACTGATCTAGTGGAATCATTTCATCATTACTATTTAAAAAATATGCTATCTTTTTCATTAAACTCTTTGGATATTGCATCAAAGTCTTTTTGTAACTCAATATATTTTTGAACATTTAAAATTTTTGTGCAAATATACATTTTATTAAAATTTAGTCATCATGGCTAATAAATAAAATTGATCATTAAATGAATCTCACCACAATTACTAGGCCCATCAATTAAGCCTCTTATGTCATCAGATAAGAATTCGCCATTCTTTCCTAATTTAGAATTTCCTTTGGAAATTTAAACACCAACACCCCAATTAACTTTTTTCATTTAATATAATAATTTTTGTAATAAATGCATAATAAAGTGTTTAAGTTAACACATAATAGTTCCATTCTAAGGAAGAAGCTTCACTATGATATAGTTCAAGACAAATCTATTACTTTGATTAGTTTTTATACGAAATTTTTAACACCAAATATAGACAATACTATAATGACAATTTAAAAAATGAGTGCTGTCGTTGATAAAAATGAAGTTATTACTATTCATAGGGGACAATACAATCCTGAATCTTTAAAGGAACCTAGAAATTCAATTGACTCATTTTCAACAAATAATATTGAACTGATGCTGGACAGTGTGAAAAACATAATATATATAAAATCTAAGTTTGATATTAAATTTGATGACCAATTATCCGATATGCTTGGTTTTGAGAGAAATATGTTTACTGAAAAAGACAAATTGTTGTAGGTACTAAGTTACCTAATTTTAATTCATTAAAAATAATAAATGTTCGTTGTAATTTGGCATATGGAATGTTTATAAAATAGGATGAATATAATCACTTAGAAACAGATACAATTGCTAGTTTTCCATAAAAAAACTATGTTTGTCTTTAGAGATTGTGTTCATTATGAACCACCCTCTCTGATTTTTATAGAATAAATATTGAGTGGTTTAATCATGTAGTTTTAGAAATTAGGGATAAAAATACTAAACTGATTGATTTTGATGGTTCTGATATCGATATTATTTTGGAAATTAAAGATGTCAAGAAATACTTAGCTTCCTTTGAAGAGAAAAATGTATTTATTGTTAATTATATTTTAGCTTTCATTTATTACAGATCAGATTTATACAACACAAACCCTGAAAACATAAAAAAAATTAAAGAAAGTATATTAAAAATTCTTAACAATTATACATTACGATACCCATATGGGAATATTTTATTCTAATATAATGCTTTTGTCAACATAAGGACTTAATGCAATTTTACTAACTTCTACTGCACACATATTTCATGTTTTTAACTCCTTATTATATTCATTGTTCTGTATTCTATTTTCTCTTTAAACAAACAATTTGTATAGTCCTCAAATGTAATTCTCTTGTTTACAACACACTTCTTTACTGCTTTTTATCTTTTATTTTCTTTATTATCAACTCTATATTAATACTTTTTGCTCTTAAACCAACAAATTCTTTCATAATATTCACATTATATTTGTCTTTCATCTTACCTATAACTTTCTTATTTATTTGTGGTATGTTATAGATATTGTCATTTGAATAATCACTTGTATCGAATTTCTCTATCATCGACTTCATATCTTCGAAAAAATCTTTTGTTTTTATGTTATAAATGTAGGAATCGGCATCTTGATAGCATAATTCAATGTGACCACCATACTTTGGTTTCATCACTTTATAATGTAAATCATACATTAACTCTTTCGATATTTCCAAAATTTACATACCCACATAAATAAGCTTATTGAATTTTACACGGTTTTATTCAAGTGTATGGCTACAAGATTCTCATAAAATATACAGTACTTCTTTTGAAATTTGGATCTGTTGCTAATTTTTCACATTTTTCTGCATCTGATATTAATCTTATATCTGCTCTGATTCTTATATTTTCCATTGTTTTACCAAACACAGAATTATTCATAAGCTTATAAAAATCTTATTCAAAATTGTTTTTTTTGCATTACTTCTCATCAATGTATTTAAATCTATATACTTTTTCAGTCAATCAGACTGATCAAATGTCAGTATCTATTTAGTGTTCCTTATTTTCTGGGCAAAATGGAATATCGTTATGTAATTTATGCAGTTCTTGTGGCAATTATAAACAAACTTCTAATATATAGCAATACTCAGAATTATCCTCCAAATCTAATATTTTTTCTCCAGTAATCCAAATCATTTAATGTATAATAAACCTAGTCAAAACCACCATATGGTAAATATTGTGACATTGCCCATCCACAAGATTTTTAATATTAAATTAGTTCCATAGAAGTTTTGCGTACTCAAAATCGGCATCAGTTATGTCAGATTCATTAAATTTATTGTAAAATTCACTCTTTGGTGGAAATTCAGCTTCTTCGAATTTCTTCCAACTATCCATGTAATCATATGGATAAACACCCTTTCTTTTATATAAATCAACTTGATCTTTTTGGAAAATGCCTTTGTGTGTGTTTCATTTGATCTTTACTTAAATTAGATGCCAATTTATCTAAACTACTTGCCATAAATATTAATGTGTCTATAAATTTAATTTTTTAATTATCTGTGTTTTTCCCAAAAGTAATAAACTTTCCTTCATTATTTGCAATTAAATATATATTTTTATCATCATATCGTAACTCTTTAATAAATAAATGAGCATCATATCTTGCTAAATTATGAAAATAAATTGGTGCAAAATTGGTTTATTTTAATTGTAGATTACAAATATTGCATACAGGATTAATGAATTTTCTACCTACGTGATCATGATGATGATCTTTTTTATTGTCCTTAGTATATTCACATTCGCATACAGTACATTTATTTTATTTACTATATAATATTTTTCCTTCTTTTGTTAGTGGAAGTATCGTTTCAATTTGTGAATATTTTTCCCAATTGCTTCTACTTCCCTTTTTATTGATTGTATAAACATCTTATGTGCATCTGGACCTCGATATACTACTGGAGGCTTATAATCACCATAACTAGGTACAATACAGTAACAAAAACCAGATGATTCATTTAATTGATATTTCAAAGTATATGATTCGTCATTCAACATTAAATAAATGGTATTTATTTGACAGATAGTAAGATCATATGTTTCTTTAAGTATCTCCTTACAAATGCCATTATCACTATCTTTGTCAGTTAAAACTGAATATTTTTTGATTAAGTTAAAATTATTTAATTATCTTTGCTTTGGTTTAGTGGTTGAAATTTTCTTTAGAATTGATTCAAAATCTGCATATGTTGTGAAAAGAACCTTCATTGTATGTTTATAATTTTTGAAAGATATTTGCTCTCCTTTCGAAGGTAAAGTGATTCTTACTTATTCAATAGAGCAGTCTTCTGTATGTTTATTTAATTTCTCCTGAGAGTAAAAAAATTAGAGGCGTATATCACATTAAAGTTTTACTTTTATGATATCTTTTTGTGCTGAAACACTTATCTAGATAAATATTTTATCCAACAATCATGCGAATTTTATTATTTTTTAAATAAAGTAAATTTATATGCTTATCCTTTTTATTTCTTTCTGAGTTTTAGTAGATATACCGTGGAGTATACATTCATAGATGTATAAATTTGATTTTCTATTTTTGGTATATCTTCAATTTTAATAGGCTATTCATAATTATATATTACTTTATCAATATTAAGACCCACATTTCTATATTTAGTAACTCTTTGTAAGTCTTTTCCTGTTGGGTACAATGCTGATTTTACTGACCAAAGAAAACATTTTTGATAACTATTTTTCACATTAATATATGCTTGTTTCTTCTTATTAAATTCTGTTAGATCTATATATGATGCCCCATTTAAAGGATTATACTTATTTATAGCTAATTGTATTCCAATTACTCTATATAAAGTCCATCCTGAACCTCTTTTTTGAAATTCAGATGATTGTGTAATTATTTCTTGTTTTATAATTTTATAAATATTTATAAATACTCCATTTAATATTCTATGATTAAATGACTGAAATGTAAATAATTCTACTTGATTGTTTTCCTGCTTGTGACAATTTGTATACAATTAATGCTAGTTTTCAGCCCTCTACATGTTCTAAGATGATCACATATCTCAAAAACCATAGTTTTTATAGACGTTAAAAACTAATTAGGCTGTACTAAATTAAAGGAATTCTCAATGTTATAAGTTGATATTCTACCTTTAAAAGCTTTATTACATCTGTAATTTTTATTGCTTCGTGTATTTCTTTTTCTTGTGAATACATTAGTAGAGAAAGGAAATATTTATTTTAATTCATTTTTTCTTGCTTATATAAATCATTGATATAAGCATCAGATAAAGGTAATTTTGTAAAATTATTCTTTGTTATACATTCAGATATCCTTTTACTCTTATTTCTAGGCTTAACAAATAAATAATTAATGAATGGAAATATTTTTTTAAACATTTTTTTTAAGTTTTTCTATACTTTATGTTGTAATTTGAAAATGGTAAATTTGCAAAGTTTCTCTCTCTTTGCTGGTATATAATAAGTGTAATAATAGCTGTAAATAAATAATCTTTCCTTAGATTGTACCAACGTCTAATAAAATTATCTTTCCTTAGATTATACTGACATTCTTTTTTAAATCTCTACCTATAATTCTTAATTCTCTCACTGTCTTCTCACCCAACTCAGCTGTTGGATTGTTCGTCGCTATTATTATTGCTTTTATTTAGTAAGAAAAAATGTATAACCATTAAAAGAATAAAGAAATGAAGAAATGTAAAAAAAAATAATGAAAATACCGGAATGAAGTTGGAAATGTGCTTAAATTATTGATAATAATTTTTAAAATATTTAACATCTTCTGTGGTATTTCTCATTAAAACACTTTTTGCATATTGCTGTATGTTTATCCTTAGTTTTCTTATGAAGAGAAAATAATTTTATAGTTTTATACTCTTTACATAATGCACATGTTTTTGTTGGGTAATCATTATGTTGAATTTCATTTAGAATATCTACAATTGACGGTGTGGTATAGTTTTTTATGCTTTTGAGATATATGATACAAACATATTTTCCACATTCAGATAATAATTTCTCATTTAAACTTTTTTTTTTACATTTTTTTGTATGTTTGGCTATAGTTGCTTTATGAGGATAAAATGAATAGATAAATTTATTCTCATTACATACTGCACATGTCTTAGTTAAATAATCATCTTGTTGAATATATTTTCTATTGTGCAATTTACTATCTTTATGCTTTTTGAGGTAATAGTTTAGAATCATATTTTCCACATTCACGTAATACTTTCTCTTTATTTAAATCATAAAGAATTATGGCATAATCAGTGATACATTTTTTACATGTGTTAATGTGCTTATCTTTTCTGTGTTTATGTCATGCAAAACATTCAATGTTTAATACTTTGTCACATTTTTTACATTGCTTAGATATGGTATTATTTTCCATTTCGAGCATAGTTTCCATTTTATTTATTAAGAAAATTTATTTATTAAGAAAATGAAAAATTATTTTTCTTTAATAATTTTTTCTTTATAAATAATGGAAAAAAATGGAGGTTCTGCTCAACAAGTTGAATAATTCGTTTGAATTCACCAAACTACAAGATCTAGAAAAAAATTAATGGTTATCTGCCACAGATTGTGAAATTTATGACTCCAATTTTGGCAAAAAATTTAATTGTATTTTAGATGGTAAGTATAAAATTTCATTGCCAGAGTGCTATGTGAAAATATTAGATAAAAGTGCCTTGAAACTAATAAATGAGAAGGATGTTTTATAGCATATAGGGGCTTAATAGAAATGAAAAATGGAAAATTTATACATGCTCTAGAGTTCTCTTAAGAATTTTGATCAAATTTTGTGATATTTTAAATAAATTTATTCCTTTAGAAAAAAAAACATGATGTCGGCTGTCTCCCCTTGCAGCCTGGCTAACATTTTAAAAGGTGGCAGTGGTTCAAGACCACCTTCCTATAGATTATATCATGCATATGACGATCTTAAATATATAACTCGAAAATTTCATTCAAATTTACAAAGCTTGCAATTATCACTCTTAGAAATCATTGACGAAAAATTAATATGAACTTCCAGGTATTGGTGAAAATCTAAAGCAAATACAAGAGGTTTATAAAAAATTAATAGAGCTTCGAATATAAACTGTAAAGAATAATATTATAATATTTAATTTGATTGTTAGCTTAAATTTACATGCGTTTAGCTTAAATTAGCTTGTTTTAGATTACTCACTGCAAAATTGACATTTCTAGAAAATGGAAAATTTTCTTGATTTTGGGGTAAAATTCTTGATTTTCGATTAATTTTGCTTGTTTTTACAGTATGAAAAGTTTTGCACGCTAAGCTATTTTGTTTTGGCTTAATTTTGCTTGTTTTTGAGGGTTGAAAATTGATATCAAATTAGGTTTCTAGAAACTTGAAAAAGTTGCTCTAAAATGGTGAAATTTGGCTTGAAAATTACTTGATTTTTTTTTATAAAAATGGGCTCTGCGGTGGTACCCGTATTATACATCTACTCTTATATATAACAATTAAGAAATATTCTACACCAAACTTCATTACTTTCTATTCGCCTAGAGAATATTACTCAGAAGTGAAAATTTGTTAGAAATGTTATTTTGTTAGTAACGTTAAACGAAAGTTATTTAGCTGGAGAAAGACTGTATGTCAGCTGAGGCTACAATGAGGACGAGGTAAGGGTTGTGCCAAGAGCTGGAACATAATGCACTCTAGTCTATTCGCGGTTTATTCGCAAATGTTTAATCAAACAATTAAAAAATTACCCTATGTATGATATTTAGTTATTTCCTAAATATGTCATGTATCATAGGCGTTTTAAACATCTGTTATCATGAAAGTATCTTATTTTTCCTTAACATTAAGTTTTACCTGTATTTTACATATAAATTTAAATAATTCATGTATAATAAATACGAAGAAAAACCGTGAGAAACATCTGTTGATAGCACGAAGTAAGAAATAGTTCTCATTACAATCATCATTACATCTGAGTGCGCACAAATTCGGTGCGTTGTCTTTTAGTGTAATTTTCTACACTTCGTTAAGCTTAGTTTGCCTATGAGGCGGAGGAATATCATGGAAGTATAACTTTAGCAATGCTTCAGAAAGTGTGAAGTAACAGCGAATGAAATATATGCTTTGATAGAGACAGGCAGGCATGGCAGACAGGCAAGCATGGCAGGCAGGCATATGTGGCAGGCAGGCATATGTGGCAAGCAGGCAGGCGTGGCAAGCAGGCAGGCGTGGCAGGCAGGCAGGTGTGGCTGGCAGGCAGGAATGACAGGCAGACACGTATGTGTAGCAGTCAGGCAGACACATAGGTGTGGCAGGCAGGTTTGGCAAGAAGGAAAGCATGGCAGGAAGTCAGGCATGTCAGTCAGGCAGGCGTGGCAGGAAGGCAAGCATGGCAGGCAGGTGTGGCAGGCAGACATGCAGGCAAGCATGGCAGGCAGATATGCAGGCAAGCATGGCAGGCAGGCAGGCAGGCAGGCAGGCAGGCAGGCAGGCAGGCAGGTGTGGCAGGCAAGCAAGCATGGCAAGCAGGCAGGTGTGGCAGGCAGGAAAGCTTGGCAGGCAGACTTGGCAGGCAGGCAGGTGTGGCAGGCAGGCATTGCAGGTAGGTAGGCAGGC
This sequence comes from Dryococelus australis, assembly GCA_029891345.1. Taxonomy (NCBI): domain Eukaryota; kingdom Metazoa; phylum Arthropoda; class Insecta; order Phasmatodea; family Phasmatidae; genus Dryococelus; species Dryococelus australis. The sequence goes on from CM056995.1 coordinate 175,644,442, forward strand.
AAGCATGGCAAAACATGACAGGCAAGCAGGCAGGAAGGCAGGCGTGGCAGGTGGACATGGTAGACGCGGCAGGCAGTCAGGTGTGGCAGGCAGTCAGGTGTGGCAGGCAGGCATGGCAGGCAGACATGTATGTGTAGCAGGTAGGCAGGCAGACACGTATGTGTAGCAGGTAGGCAGGCAGACACGTATGTGTAGCAGGTAGGCAGGCAGACACATATGTGTAGCAGGTAGGCAGGACATAGGTGTGGCAGGCAGGCAGGAGTGGCAGGTAGGCAGGTGTGGCAGGTAGGCAGGCAGGTGTGGCAGGTAGGCAGGCAGGTGTGGCAGGTAGGCAGGCAGGTGTGGCAGGTAGGCGAGCATGGCAGGCAGGTGTGGCAGGCAGGCAGGTATGGCAGGAAGGTGTGGCAGGCAGGCAGGTAGGCAGGTGTGGCAGGCAGACATGCATGTGTAGCAGGCAGGCAGACACATAGGTGTGGCAGGCATATGTGGCAGGCAGGTAGGCAGGCAGGCAGGTGTGGCAGGCAGGCAGGCATGCTTGGCAGGCAGGCAGGCAGGCAGGCAGACAGACTTGGCAGGCAGGTGTGGCAGGCAGGCAAGTGTGGCAGGCAGGCATGGCAGGCAGGCATGGCAGGCAGGCAAGCATGGCAAAACATGGACAGGCAGGCCAGCATGGCAAAACATGGCAGGCAGGCCAGCATGGCAAAACATGGCAGGCAGGCAAGCAGTCAGGCAGGAAGGCAGGTGTGGCAGGAAGGCAGGTGTGGCAGGAAGGCAGGTGTGGCATGTGTGGCAGGCAGGCAGGTTTGGTTGGCATAGCAGGGAGATAGGTGTGCAGGCAGGGTTGGCAGGCAGGCAAACGTGGCAGGCAGACAAGTGTGGCAGGCACTTAGGCAGGCAGGTGTGGCAGGCAGACAAGCAGGTGTTGCAGGCAGGCAAGCAGGTGTTGCAGGCAGGCAAGCAGGTGTGGTAGGCAGGGAAACAGGAGTGGCTGACAGGCAGGTAGTTCAGGCAGGCTTGGCAGGCAGGCAGGCAGGCAGATCAGGCAGGTTTGGCAGGCAGGCAGGCAGGCAGATCAGGCAGGTGTGGCAGGCAGGCAGATCAGGCAGGTTTGGCAGGTAGGCAGTTGTGGCAGGTAGGCTGGCATGGCAAGCAGGCAGGCATCCACTGTACCTGGTGGGGGTTGAGCCTCTTGTAGCGCCGCAGCACCCTCTCCCCCCACGCAAAGAGCACCATCCAGTCTGGTGGAGGAGCTCCTAGGAGGTGCTCGGGTCTGTTCAGTAGTGTGAGTATCCGTGCCAGGTCCATCAACACCGGCCTGCAACAGCAACACACTCGCCGCTAGCCAAGTATCACGTATCAATACTTGTGCATGACTGGCTTTTAAAACAATACCGGTAAGTCTTTTCCTATTTGCTGATTGATTGAGGGCCGGGCCCTGGCCGGCCTGCCATGCAGTTCCTAGGTGTATCCTTAGGTAAGGGGCCATTATGGTAGTCATGCAAGCAGTATTATCACGATTAGTGCAGTGAGATGTGTGTGACATCTGTTTCGAATCTGGCATACTGTTGTAGTAGATAGTAGCAAGATTCCCAACTATTTAGAACTTCATGGAAAACAATACTCCCACCGACAGATTTTGTAAATTGAGTGCATTATACTGCTGTGTTTAAATCAGATAACTTAAATTGGTTTGGGACTTTCAGCAGTGAACAACTATCTCCTCCAGTTTGATGATGAATCTTGTACAGAATGGCTTACCATGAAATGCAATGTATTTTCAGTTCGTCGACATGAGAAAAGTAAGTTTGAAAGGAACCCTTTCTTGTTGTATTTAAGTGTGAAAATTTCTCTAGGTAGCTTGGGTGGTGCAATGTATGAAGTTACTGTCAAGTGATCATAGCATGCATTTATGATTGTGGCAATGCAAAGTAACATTTAAGTACTGTTAAATACTGAAATATACTCAAGGGAAAGAATACATCTGTATCTATGGACACAGTAGTAAAAAAGGGACTTCCATAGGGGAACATAATGCTGTGTGTATGATTTCACAACTGAAATAATTTTTGAAATCAGATAAATGAGATTCTTCAAAATGTATAATTTAAAACTGACATATGCACAGTTAATAAAATATATATGGGGAATAATTTGATTGGAAAGGGCAGATTATAGTCCCCTGGTGTTATGCCTGAAGGCTTTTCAAAGGAAAACTTACAAACTAACTTATGACCCTACTTAAACACCCCTTGATTCCAACCCAGAAACTCCCACACCACATACTGGAAATGCACCAACAAACTGCACCATGGGAGGTCGGTTTTGGGGAAGAAGAGATGGTCAGTAGAAGGGAAGTAGAAGCAGAGTGGAGATGTTTGGGCGGCTTATAATGGTGATTGTCAGTTGCCTATATCCAAGATATTATTAATGTTTACGTGTCTCAAGGAGCAGTGTGCACTTATCAAACTCAACCCAGGAGTAGGACATAGTTAACATATAGTAAACAACTTTTCATTACACCATCAGTGTATAAATTCCCATTACACATTGTAAGGGCATGTATTGGGGATCAAGGCGGTTGTTTTGCATAGGAAAGTATGTGCGGAAACATACAGAAACAAACAAAACATCACCACATCACATGTTGACCTCTTCCCCATCTGTCAACACACTGTACGTTGTTTTTTTCTGGGTCCACTTATAAGAAGGATTCGATGTGACGACCAGCGACATTTTACACACACACAGTACCTACATACCATGTTCTGGTACACACGATCACCAATACCTGGACGACCAAGATCCACCGCATCCATAACCCACACCAGCAGTTCTTCCTCTGATTCCACAGAAGTCTGGTAAATCAAGCCCTTCATGTAGCCCCACAGAAAGTAGTCTAGCAGTCAATTCGGGTGAACATGCAGGACAAGCAATCGGGCACCCGTGAGAGTATGTGGAAGACAATGCTGGTGCCAATGACTGGGGTAGTATTTAAGCTATTCGACGATCACGTGATGTCCTGTGTTTGCGACAGGTTTCTTTACATGCCATTCACTTGATGTTGTGAGCTGCTGGGCGACACACGATCAGTTGACATTCGTATCTGCTGTAGTACTTGTGATCAATTTGTGATTATCCTCCTTGGCATGAAGCCGAGCTACAATTCTTTGCCAGTGTGTTGCTGTTGAATATGGAAAATTACATGTTTAGGGAATATGCCGATATGATGTTATTGTACGGCGAAGCTCGGTGCAATGGGAGGGCTGCATGTCAGATGTATGAGGAGCATTTTCCACACCACCAGACACCTTCGCACACTCTCTTTGCCATGGTTTACCAGCGAGCCACGGAGACAGGTACATTCACAACTATCAAATCTGACTGAGGTGCTCCATGGTGGCGGCGCACCCCAGAGTTCAACGATGCTGTTCTCAATGCAGTCGAAGAGAATGTGACGACGAGTACTCGAAACATAGTGAGTAGATTGATTGTGGATCACAAAACTTTCTGGTGTGTTCTGCACGAGCATGGCTGCTACACCCCTACCACCGCCAAAGAGTACAGGCAATACATCCAGAGGATTTTGTGCTACGCTCCCACTACTGCAAGTGGTTCTTGCACTGTTGTATTGATGAGCCCGACTTTCAATGGTGCATCCTCTTCACTGATGAAGCCAAGTTCACAAGGGTAAGCGTTTTCAATTCCCGCAACAGCCATGTTTGGGCCAACGAAGACATGTATGCTATGCAACCTCATGGTTTTCAGCAACTATACAATATCAACACGTGGGCAAGGTTTCTGGATGGACATGTTATTGGGCGATACCTTCTTCCTTGTACACTCATGGGTGACGTGTACTTTATTTTCCTTGAACACATACTGCATGGGTTTTTGGACGATGTGCCTCTGCATACGTGTCTAAGCATGTGGTTTCAGCACAATGGAGCACCATCTCATTTTTCTCTTGTGGTCCGATGTCATCTCAATCAACATTTTGGCCAACAGTGGATAAGTCGAGGTGGCCCGATTGCTTGACCTGCACGTTCACACGACTTGAATCTGCTAGACTACTTCCTGTGGGACCACATGAAGGGCATGATTTACGAGACCCTGTGAAATCAGAGGAGGACGTGCTGGCACAGATTATGGCTCTGGCGGATCTTAGAATTCGGGATATGCACCAGCGTATGGTACATAGGAAACGTAATTGTGTAGACTTCGCTGGTCGTCATATCGAGCCTTTCTTGTAAGTGGACCCAGAAGATAAACAACATGCAGTATGTTGCAGATGTGGGAGAGGTCAACATGTAATGTTGTGGTGTTTTTTGTCGCAGGGAAACGGTACATTTCCGCACATAAGTTCCTATTCTGAACTTGCTGTGTCCTAAACCAATGGCGCGGCAAAGCAGTTTTGTATAAACCCTAGAAAAAACCAATTAGAACACTAAGAATGGCAAAGTCACGCAAAAAAAACCATGTTTCTGTACAGTGTAAGAGTAATTAAATTTTAGCAACAATCTGTAATAGAAATAAACAAGTGTGGCCATGTTTCTTTTTTTAAAATATTTTTATCAATTTTTTCCTTTCATTTGCATTTATTGTACAAAATATTACACATAATAAACTTCTTTGGTTAGATTCCTTACATTTCAGATTAACAGGGAACATTCTATTCCTTCCCCATATATGACAATTTTCACATTAAAAAACATATACATAAAACCCTGGTTGCCACAATATAGAATAAAATGCAACCAAATCCAGACACCAATACTTTCGATGATATTCAACTAATATTTATACAGGTTATTTTAGGCTCCTTACTTGTGCTTATTAAAAGGCAAATACAAACTGCAAAAGGCCATCACAAAAATATACTGAGCAGGTGACCTCCACTAACCCTAGTTACAAATTGCTGCTATATTTCTGCCGCACCTATATTTGCCATTGAAATTATTACATCATATACTAAAAATTAAAATCCCCATTTTGGGTCACACATTACTGGTCATCAAACCATATTTAAGTTTTAATTCACTCGCAATCCCAAGCAGATAGGAGCAACTGCTAAACAACGCCAGCCTTAACTCCGCGAGCCAATTTGATTTTTGAATAAGTCCTAAACTTCGTAAAGTTTCTTCTTAAAATCCATAAAAACAAGGAGTTTCGCATAGCTCCTGTTTAATACCAGAGCCTGAGACCATAAACAACGATTATTGACAGACGTAGACTACAGCCTCTATTAACTCGTGGGGACCCACACCTCCACATGGTACTGCTGGGTGGCCTTCCTTGCAAGGGTCAGCAAATGTGGGTAACCCGGGCGTTCCCTATGCCATGCCTTTGGACTAGAAGAGATATCTGCCTGCAGAAAAGGCTTATTACGGCAGATAGTAATGGTCTGGAATACAGACGGGTTGGTCGACTCCTTTACAGTCAGGCCGCTGGGTTTTAGTGAAGATCCCCTTAGAAATGGAAGAGGACGAGGGGTGAGATGAGTCGGAGTCTGTGTAGGCTGGTTTCTCGGCTGGGACTTGGCGCGCATGGAACTTGGCGCGTCAAACCTTGGGAAAATTAACAAGTGCCATGAAAAGGAATGAGGAGCACGGGGCGACCCCTGACCCCGTATGAGTGGTTCTCCCGATGCAAGGTCACTGAGGGAAACGCCTCGTGCTGGTAGTGGTTTGAAAATCGCTGCCGGTATGCTTATGTAAAAGACAAGCACAATACGTAAAAATTGACATAAGATCAATGGTCGTTTTACCCCGAACAGTCCGAGACTGGGAGGTAGTATTTAAAGCCGGCATGGCAGACTTATAGCGGACATTTTTTGTGATGAATTATCATCATTACAAGTGGTGGACAAGGAGGTTTCATAATGCGGGCCATTTAAACAATACACAGACATGAAAAATATTATGTCGCAACTTCGGTGATGGCACCTCACTGGGGACTGAAGCAATAACAACCCCTATGTATGTATATGTATGTCTGTCCATGCTCAAGGACTCTAAAGTGGATAGGCTTCCACACAATGCAATAATAAGTCAGTGACATCTAAAATTAAGCATTTCCCAGTAGATGTCCATGGGTATGGCACCATGAGCTATAATGCAATGGTTCCAAAGGTTTTTTTTGGGTTCTCTAGTTTGCTTTTGGAGACCAGCTTGGTGGCGAATTTTGTAGCAATTACACGCTCCACACATGCACACAAAAGGTCGTTCATAAACTGCAATGCCTGGCCAATGAAAATACTTGAGCACGTTTCTTTTTGTTTGAGTTGTGCCAGGATGGCCTGCTAGGTCGCTGGCATGAGCGTAAGGAAGTATTACGTCTTGTGCAGCAGCTGGAACAAAGATGCGCCACACATCACTGTTTGCCTGAGCGCGGGATTTGACACAGTTCTCAACTATGCATCATCTGTCAGTTGCACACACATGTCATTCTACTTATTCGCTACTGCAAATTTGGCTTGATCACCGATTATGATCTCCCGAAGCACAGGCAAAGTGGTCGTGGCTGGAAGCACTGTTATGTTGGTACATTGCACTTATGATATGAGCGTGTTTTCCTGGAGGGGGGCTAGAGGTGAGATTGTCTTCCCACTCCTCCTTGTCGCATGCCACTAACTAACCTGACGAGCATGATAGATGGTCAGCCAGCTGGTTGTCCTTGCTGGCGACATGTTGTACTCCAAAATCATATTGCCCAGGGGGGTGAGTTTTCTGGGGCCCTCCATGCCATGTAGCCACAGAAGACAACAGTTGTCCATTCCCAGTGTGAAATGTTGATACTCTAGGAGCTGGCAGTTCTTTTTTAAGCTCCATACCACTGCGAGACATTAATGTTCGTTGACGTCATACCGCAGTTCTACAGCGCCGAATTTCGCACTGCTTAAATCAATTATATGACGTGTCCAGTCATCTGCTAGTTGAAATAACACTACATCGAACCTTGGTCACTTCCATCGGTTTGCACATGAATATGTCGAGTTGGGACATTCTGGGCTGGCGCTGAACACTCCCTGAAACGTTTCATTTCTTCGAAACTGTGCTGCTGTGCGGACGTCCACTTGAACCGGATGTTCGGCGATATAAGGTCTGTTAGTGAAGCAGTTATTATGGCGAATTCGGTTATATATTCCCTCAACCAATTTACCAGGCTGAAAAACATGCTAAGTTCCTTGCGTGTTGCGAGGATGGAGTGGTCTTCGATGATTTTCAGTTGTTCTGGTGTGGGGCAGCTCCCATTTTCATCCACGATTGGCTAAGAAATTCTATGTTTGCTTTCCCGAAGTGGCATTTCCAGTTTGAACACATCAGTCCATTGATCGCTAGGTGTTCTAGCACCAGCGACAAATGATGGATGTGTTCATCCCATGATTCACACCAAATTATTACATCATCTGAATATGCTATGGCAAACTCTCCTATCAATCCATCCAACATATGTACCATCATTGATAGGAACATCGATGGGGTGCATTTCAAACTAAATGGTTTTGCACAAAACTGAAAATGATTTCTATCAGGCGTGGTGAAAGCTGTTTTGTGGTGATATTCTGGTCGGACTGGGAAATGCCAATAGCCTCTCCGGAGGTCGATGGTATTTAACACTTTGGTATGCAAAAGGGTGTTGAGTGCATCCTTGATGTGAATGTAAGGTGGCGGTGCACTCTCTGTGACTAAATTCAGGCGGCGAAAATCGATGCAGAAGTGCCATGATCCAACCTTCTTGGGTGCCACGTTGATGTCTGAAAGCTGGTTCGGATCAAATTGTGAGAATCTGCGGTGTCAATGAGTGCTCTGCATGGGTGCTGGTTGACGAGTATGGATATGTGCAAGTAACTGTTGTTGGCTACTGTTATCTTTGAAAACAGTATTTATTAGGGTATTGGATCGATGGTTGACACAATGGACAAGGGGCAAGTGACATCAGGTCACTCTAACTTGCTCTCTTATTTCCCAGAAGTGTTTTGCCCTTCTCCTCACTCGGTGCAGGATTTTCCCTAGTCGGACACTCATTGTTCCAATGCGGTCCTCCGCACCATTGGTAGGTATGTGATGGGTGTTTACTGCCAGCTGGTGGGTGGGGAGGAGGCAGTGCCGGTAGCTGACTGATCAGCTGTGGTCGTCGTGGTTTTGAAACTTGGTGCAGCATCCTTGGCGACACTTTTTGATACTTATTCACTTGTGTTGGCTCTTCCATTCTCGGAATGTCCACTGTCACATCGCGGTTCTGCAGTTTCGCGATCGCGGCATGGCTGGGCGGTGATGCAGGTAACGAGCAACATCACCATCTGGATAAAGTCCTGCTCGATGACGTGGACAATTTGTGAAAACTTAGCACGATATTCAGATTGTGCAGAGCTCGCAACAACCTCGAAGATGTCTTAGTGAAAGTTCTGGGTTGTACGTCCTCATGAGGCTAATCTTATGGGTGACGAAGTTGTAAAATAACTCTTGCTTCCCCTTGTTCCTCGAATAATGCGGCTCCGTGCTTGTAACGAGGTAAATGTGCTGGCTAAGAGGCAGATGAAGGTGCACCCGAATTCTGCCCAGGTAATGTCATAGTGGGTTACTCCTCGCCACCATAACCTCGCATCACCTCCAAGGTACTTGCCGATGCAAATTGGCCAGTCTTTTTGGTCTATACCGTAGCAATTGAGCCTACTCTCACAGTCATGCAAGAATGCCACGGGATCTTCATTGGTGATGCCAGAGAATGTTGGTAATGACAGGCATTGTGGTTGGTTAACTGGCAGTAATGCACTTTGCAGCAGTGTGTGGTGTTGTGGGCACCAAGGGGGTGATACTTGCTGGAACAGGTGCTGCCTAGAGTAGCGGTGTTGAGCGAATGGAGGGCATGGCAATGGGCGACGTCCCTGCATACATGGCTACAGGTGGGCACCATGGCAGCATAACTAGTGGTGTGCACTGTTTTATCTGCTGTCGGCAACGTAACACATACTGCTGATGAATTATGTTCCTAGAAGTGGTTGCTGTTTGTGGTGTTGAATTGTTGTCACATTCCCATGAGCAGGTTCTGTTCTGAAGTTTGCTAGTGGTCTGAAGCCCATGAGTGATGTGTCTGGATAACAGCATGCACAGTCAACGAGGAATAACCCCCGCAATGTAACACACTCTTGAAGTGTGAAATACATTTCTCATGATATACTCGTAAGCATCGAGCACACACAAGGGTTGCTGTTCCTACGCCATCACATGGTCTGGAGTTGGCACATTTAAGTAAAGTCTTTTGAGATGGGATGGGCAATACCCAATTTCAAATCGAGGAACTGTGCAGGTGCGTAATGAGGGCATGCAAACTGGATTGATAAAGCCCTTGACTTGTCGAGGTTCCATGCACTGTGTACATATGTCCCCTGGTTTGCCAAAAATGGCACATGCCCATATTTCGTCACAGATTTCCAAATTCACGTTTTCTATTTCATTTCGCAGCTTGCGAGCGGTGGAGGCATCATCGCAAATGCTAGTGATTCCTTGCATATAGTTCAATGATAACGGGTTTTGATTCGGCATGGGGCATAAACTCTTTATGCACAGTGATAATGGTAGAGCCATTTGATGTTTGCTAGTCCGTACATTTTTGGTCGGTAACGTGATTCGGTTGGCACGTAGAAGTCATGATACAGTGTTGTTGTTTCGCCGGGCCACATAGCCTCGCGACTGTCAGCCTGCAGCACTGCACATGAGGGGTGATTTTGTGCAGCATGGCGAGGGGAGGGAGGGCAAGTGGTGCGCACCCCTCGGCTGCTGGCCTTCCCCAATATGTTGGAAGGGTGACTGACGTCAGACACAGCACCGATAGATGCGACATTATGCGCAGGTCCCAAGATGGCTGACTTTCCTCAGTGCACATGTACAATGGTGATTTCTGGTGCCGAAATGCCTGTGTTATCGTAAAAATGTTTTCCTGACCCCAAATCTTGATGAAAAGGTGTGGCATGGCAAGAATATGGAAAATGTTGCCAGTAGCAAAACTACGTGGACCAGCAAGACCAAGGGAGCCTACACTTGTGGACACTCGCGAATCCACATGGTCACAAAAAAACATGAAGCATGGGAAAGATTAAAACATGGAATTATACTGGAAAGGAGTTACGAATAGGTACATGGAAACACTTGGTATCGAGAGTGGCATTGCATTGGAAGGTTTGCATTGATGGGTGGAGCTGCAGGCGACTTGTGCGCGACACGAGACATAAGTAGATTATGGTTTGAAGAACACCAAAAGTTGTGGGAAAAATGATGCAATGCCCACCCGGGCAGGAAAGGCTACAAGGAACGGTGCCAATTGATGGTTTGCTGGCTAGGTTATTAGAGGAATGTGAGAACTTTGGGTGCTGGAAAATGGTTCGTTGATATTTTTACCAGGTTAAGGGTGCCAGCTCATAGCTGAGTGATAGGGGTCATGGTGTCAATAGCCTTGAAGTGGCCCCCTTAATGATTCACCATCTTGCTGCTGATGATGATACTATTATCCACTATGCCATAGGCTAGTGGGGGCGTTTTACCCTCTCCCAAAGCTTTATTCACTACCGCAGGATTGTTACAGGCCATCCTAACGCCTTATGTTATTTTATAGAAAATACCTGAAGTCATGAAAGCGGGTTAGGTGGTCGAGATGCGACTAAGAATATTAATACGTGCACCATTTACATTGCTACACAATGATTTATTATCTGCAACCCTCCGAAGAGGTACTGATATAAAAGTTCTCAATTAAAGTAGGAGAGCACTGCAACTGGAAAAATGTGTAAAGCCCAAATTGTACTTAAGTGAAAAATTAAGTCCCGGTAATGAACAAATGAGCTGGGTTTGGGGACAGTGCTCCCACTGGTGAAAACTAAACAATTACATGATCCGATATACTTTATATATTATAACTTTATGCTATTGCAATTATGTGACTAAGTTGAAATGACGAAGGCCGGAGGGGCCACACATGGACGGCCGTCCCAACCTGATGCCAAGACGCAACTCAACAATGGACGGCACGGAGCTGGCTGACTGGTCGAGCCTTCCCGCATGACACACATGAAGAAACTTAAATATAAAAATATGATGCTAAATGAAATGAACTGAACTTGCGCAGCGCTAGTGAGATTATGACACACAAAAATACCATGATCTTTATTGAAAAATACACAATCAAAAGAAATATAATATATATTAACACTTTACATGTACCTTGTTACTTAACACTAACTTCAATTTGTAGGCGTTTTCGACGGTAGTGTATATCACACAATGTTCAATGTTTGTGATGCCTATTATGTCACTTTGTTTTAGATGTTAATAAGTTTAATTTAAATGAACAAATACTGAAAAACACTACACACAAAGATATTGAAAATGCCACGTGGCCATTACGTGGTATGTTTACGTGATATTGGTTCATGTCTGAATGTGGCCCCTGGCTGTGACATATATTTAACACTGGCACACTACTGGACAAAAACGCTGACAATATTGGACAAAGGGAAAAATGAAGAAAAATAGCACTGCATAAATAAATACAAAACACTAAATCACAATGATAAAAAATAAAGTGGTGCATGAAAAAACTATGCTAATCAATGCACTTTATTGACTATGTAAATTCTGCATTGCGCAAGCACATGACACTTACTGAATATGACACATACACTGCACATAGCAAATACACAAACTCAAGTAAACTAACACACTGAAATTTATTTAAAATGGCAATGTAAACAAAATAAATAATAAGTGACGCACTGCACTGATGCACTCGCATGCACAACACAGAACACATGGTGCACACACAGCTCTCACGTGGCAGTGGGGTGAACTGCTGGCAGTGTTGCTGGAGATGTGGGGAAAAGCCTGGCTGGCTATCACATGGTACATGTTAGAATTATGTAAAAATTGGCCTCTACAGCTGCAACGACATGCATATTCCACGTACACAAATACAGGAGACTTAATCTCAGGCCTTAAGAAACAGCCGCAGTTGAGGATTGGGACGATTTGCCTCAGGACATGCATAATGATATTGTTTTTAGCATGCCTCGTTGGATACAATCATGCCTCAGTAATCGTGGTGGTCCTACACAATATTGAAGTTTGCCAATGCATCTAAAAATACCTTTTTTTTGTCATTGAAACTGATGAGATGGCTTTGTTCAAGTTATTTTTCAGTTGTGCCTTTTGTTTTTTCGTACTAGGATTATGTAAACGAGTATTGTATTTTTTCACTTTATGTTCTATTAGGAGTACAACATGAACTGTAAACTACTTTTATTCAATACCTTTAACAACTTGGATTCTGGTATACACTATACTTTTCGTGAGTAATATATATATTTTTAACTAAGAAACAATCTTTATATAATTTATTATTAAAATGTTACACATTGATTCCCATTTGTTGTGAGGCCATTACATTTAAATTTGGAAGCAGGAGACAAACTTTTTGGATTTGAAAATTATTACGAATGTCCTCAATATGAGGTCGAGGTTACCACAGTCGATGTGAATGCCATGAGGGTTAAATTTGCCAACCCTAAAAGGCAATGACTCGGCACAATAGTACTGCTACATTATACTACTGTGGAGGTGAAGCAATGGCAAAATACAGGCACTTCAGGCATACCCACGGGTCAAAGGCAATTCCTGCCAAGTTTCGCACATGTGAAAACTCAGGAGTTGCCCTGCAAGGAATGTTTCTCCATCTGCCATGGTGGGTGACAAGTTGTTGGACCACCACTAAGAGTTAAAGTCAAGTGCAGACCAACCTGAAGGCTTGCACAGCGGAATCAGCAGACCCATGTAGCAGCCTCAGCTCTCGCACCTGCTTGCGGGTGTCGTTCAGCATGGCAAGGAAGAGAGGTGCTTCACAGCGCAGCGTCCCTATGTGCTTCACGAACTCCCGTCTCTCCGGGGTGTCTGCAACAAAACATTGTCACTGTGCTCTCTCTCTCTCTCCTGCCCCATGACACCCATCTCAGTACCGAATTTTTTTTTCTATTTCCACACATCTTATGTTTAACTTCATTATTACATGTTTATACAAGATAAAGTACAAATGTAATTGTATAAAAATGAAGAAGACAATAGCGAAGTAGTAGAGGAAAAATATAGGTGAAAACAGTGGCAAGTATAATAGATGCATTAACATTAAGGCACAGAGCATAACAAGTGTGGTTACATGCCTAGTGAAGATTAATTTAGACACCAGACTTTTCACGAGGTAAAAACGTTGGCTTCAAAGGTCCGTCCACAGCTTCCCCCAGCCAGAGTCCTTGTCGACCCGCACACACCATCTGTTGGAGAAGGTAGGAACTACCAGCCTAGTTACTGGTCGCATGCCACTTAACCAAAGGCCACACGCCCAAAGTCGTACGCCAATCGCATAATTATGCCATTCGTTATTTATTGTGCAGTAAATTGATTTAGCACACTTCCTGTTATAAACACATCACACGAATGCTGCAAAGTGCCGACCATGTGGTCACTTATAAAAAATAAACTGAGTGATTTTATACAAGTTACATGTAATAAAAGCATACATAATTTAGTAATCACTCAAATTAATAGAGCTTTGCATTTTTAATGAGTAACAAGTGTTTTGACGCTGTTGGTGGGACAATGAAACTTAAACCGTACCCCACACAATTTCATTTGGTAAATTTTACGTAATTTCAACATTATTTAAAGTGTGATTAAATTAATGTTAAACTGATTACTAAGGGTTTTCAAGTGTTTATGTATTTCTCATACAGGAACCATAAAAAACTTTTGGAAAATTCTTAAAACACAAAAATTATCTGCATATAATTTTTATCAATTCCGTTTACATGCAATTAATCTGCAATGCACATCGTGTAATTTATATGTAATCAAAAAGGGTTCAATGTCTCATCTCATTCCTATCATTTTGCGAGTAAGGGATTTTCTGTTTTGGTGGGCGACTGCAAGTCCTATTCACATCATCATGCCAATCCCTCCTCAGTCTGAAATCAGCAGGCGTCAGGGCAGGCCAAGGCATGCGACTTGGAGGTGAAGACTTCTTTGTACTCATCTTAACTGCAATATAAATTAATTAACTGGAACTTTTTAACTAACTTCACCATGCACCTCTTGTTGGATGATATACACATACTAGTGTTATCTATGAAACAATGTTGATATTACGAGTATAAGTAAGGAAGTGTTGAATTATGATCTTGTGTTGTAAGAATAAATATCTGAGGAAGATATTCTGCAGTACGCTATTATTATACTCGATCCACGTAATACATTAACAGTGGTAGCAGGGTATGGTTGAGGATTATGAGGAATGAAATATGAGAAAAGTAAGAGCTGAAATATGTTATCGCGGGAGAAGGTACCTGGTACCATTTGCAGGAGAAAATTTTTCTGTCTGTGAATTTAGATTCAAAAGTATATTACGTGAAAGTGGAGCGGCGAAATCAAGTGAAGATGACAAATTTGCGGGACAAGAAGGGAATCAATTGGTGGAAGCGAGGGCACAAACGATTATAATTGAGGCAGTTGCAGATAGCCACTTAAGCCGTGTTTGAAACGGCTACGAGGCCATGATTTAGGTTACTAAATCGAACACGTGACCAATGTTAGGCCCGAAATATTTGGGGATTTAGGCTAGCACACTAAATCCCCAAATAGGTCCGTAAAATCGTCTGCTGTTGTTTATTTACATTTTAGTTCCCATGTTGTGGCAGAAGCTTTGGCATTTGCAGTTCTTGAAATGCTGCACAAAACATGCACGTGAAAAATGGAGAAGTCATTTTAAAATAAAAGTTCGTATGTTGTATTAAGATAGATAAAAAATAAAGGCGATCACTTATTTGAAACGGAATGTTAATTGCGGGGAGCGAAGAAATAACGAGAAGATTGATAACAAATACGATCAGTTATTTACAAGACGTAAAAAATGCTTGGGAGTTACTTATTTATTGATAGTGTGACAAACAAAATAACGTAGAAATTCCACAAACCTGTAGTTTCCAACTTTGTCACGTGTAGCGCTGTTACATCCAACCATCCAACCTGAATTCTTACAACCTAATTCCCCAAATTTGCCATTTCGGACACGGCTATAAAATATTTGCGCAATGAAGAATCTGTGCACGCCATGTTTAAAACCCTGGAAGAAAATTTCAAGAAAAAAAGGGTACGAAGTTCTTGAGATGGCAACTGGGTAGTATGAAATATGCCGAACGAGATTCGCTCATTGAACAGTTAGTGAAAATGGAAGAGATTTATTCTCAATTGTAAAATGCAGGTGGCGAACTTCCAGAAGAAGAGAAAGTAAACTACGCATTACTCTCAGTGCCTAAACCATAAATTGGTATCGTCATGGCACTAGAGGTTATGGACAATCTAATGAGGAATATGATTCGGGAAGTTGTTATTTTTCTTGCTATTCACGCGGGGAAAAAGGCCATAAACAATACAAGTGCCGAGAGAAGACACAAGTATCAAGTTTTAGAGGTTACGACAGAGGGCGACCATCTTTCGAGGTCATTCCGAGGAACGAGGCAAGCAACAAGCAGGGGATGTAGCAGTGACTACAGCTTTAGAGGAGGAGAAGGACAGGGAGGCTATCATGGTACAAGGAGAGGAGCATCAGTGAGATCATACATAGCCTAAGAGAATAGTGGTCCAAGTCGAGTAGTATTTCTATATGATGAATCTGGGAATGAGTGTGACAATGATAAAGGTGATAAAATGGTATTTTGTGTGGATTCTGGAAGATACGATCATATTGTTAGTAAAAAGGGGTATTTTGTGAGTATTAAGAGTTAGGAGAACCGAGGAGAATATGTGCAGCAAAAAATGGTGTGGAATTAGAAGCCGTTAGTGTTGGAAATATTAATGTATGTTGTTATAATAATAATGATGTTCCAATCAATTGCACTATCACAACTGTTTATTTTGCACCAGAAGTAAGAAAAATCCTATTGTCAGTTTCAAAATTAGAAAGTAAAGGTATGAGAGTGATATTTGATAAGGGAAGTGTTAAAACTTTCTTGAATAATGAGTTAATTATGTTAGGTGACAGACAAGGACCATTTAAATATTTGAAATGGTTTTGGAGTGTCCCGAGACTAGTTATTCAAGTAGTGAGGATATGAATTATGGCGAATTGACTCATTAGGGGCATAGGCGCCTTGGACACCTAGGATATAATAATTTAAGTTGGTTGTGGAAATATAAATTAGTTGAGAGACTAGATGAAATTCCAAACATGGAGAGTACCAAAGAGCTGTATGAATCATGTATCATAGGAAAAATGAGTACACTGCATTTTTAAGGAAATATGATAAAGCAGGAAAACTATTTGAAGTGATTCATACCGATGTTTGTGGTCCTATTAGTCCAACATCGTGGGATGGATATAATTATTTTGTCACTTGCACCTACACACATTTTGTTGTAATTTAGTTGGTAAAAAGTAAAAGCCAGGTAGTGGATAAATTCAATGAGATTTATTATTATGTAACTAAACATTTTTGCAGATATCTTGAAAGTAAAATCAGATAAAATGGGGGAGAATATGTCAATCAGATTATATGTACTATACCCTACAATCGTCAGTTAAATGGAGATGCAGAAATATACAATAGGATGTCAGTTGACAAAGCAAGATCTAGCCTGGTGGAATCGAAATTGCCTAGAGACATGTGAGGGGAAGCAATATATTATTCAGCTCATATCACTAACAGGAGCCCATAGGAAAACACCTTTTGAAATGTGGGAAGAAAAAAACCTAACCTAGGTAAACTTAGGGTTTTTGACAGTATTGCTTTTAACCATGTTCTGAAAGAAACACAAACCAAGTTGGACCCTAAGGCCCAGAAGCTAGTTATGGTTGGGTATGGTGTAGGGGGTCTTTGTGGGACAAAGAGATAAAAAGGTTGGAACAGGAAGAAGTGTAGTTTTTGATGAGAACCCACCTAGAATAGAAAAGGTAACTATAGTATCACAACCTACGAGTCAAGAAACAACTAGAAGTGAGGTTATACCGAGTAATAAGGAAAGAAAAACAGAGGAAAGTAAAGCTGTAGAACAAGCTGAAGAGAACAAGAAAAAAAAACAAATGGTAGAAGTACGGGAAAAAGGGAACTAGTTAGACCCAAGAGAGACGATGACTATGTAGACTTTACTGATAGCGAGAATTACATCTTGCTTACTATGTACACATCATATCAAGAGGGCATACCACGAAGGTATGAAGAGGTAGGCTGTAGGGAAGATAAGGAGTTATGGTACAAAGCAATGGAGGAGGCAATTAAAGTTTTAAGAGGAGAATCAGACTTGGGAGTTGTTTGAAAAACCAGAGGGTGTTAGACTGGTAGATAGTAAGTGAATTATTAAAAAAAAAATGTTTAAGGGATTCTGATAACTATAAGGCTATATTGGTGGTAAGGGGGTACCAATAAGAGTGTTTGGGAGAGGATAGTTATTCACCAGTATTCAAATAGCAAACTCTGAGGGTGCCATTGTCGATTGCTGTTCAGCGTGATTATCACATACATCAGATGGATGTACGAGAAGCCTTTTTGTATAGAGAAATCAAGGAGGAGGTATATTTAGTCTCCTGTGGGAATTGAAGTCGACAGGGATCATGTTTTCAAGCTTAAAAAGTCAATAAATGGTCTAAGAAAGTTCTCTAAATATTGGTATGAGAGATTTTCAAAGTTCGTCGAAAATCATGGTTTTGTATGCTCAAAAAATGACTGTTGTTTATATGTGATATTGTGTGTTTACATTTTTTTGTATGTTTATGGTATATTGAATAAGTGATTGTACGAAACAAATAATGCTTTAAGGAAATTTTGAGTTCAGAGTTCAAGATGAAAGACATGGGATGTGACAATTCGAAATATTTAGGGATTAATATATGTAAGGAGAGAAATAGTGTGGTACTTGGCCGAAGTGACTACCTGAGATATGTCCTGGAATGTATGACTGTAGGCCAGTGCAAACACCTATCGAAGTAAATTGTAAACTTTCTGAATGTGAGGAAATATAAAATAAACTATAACTCAAATGTAGGTCATGTATTGGTTCTTTGATGTTTGTATCCATTGGATCCAGACCTTATAGAACTACAGTGATGTCTCACCTACAACGTTTTAAATCTAAACCTAGTGAAAAATTATGGATCAGTTTTGAAATATGTACTAAGGTACATTAAGGGTATAATTCATTATAGATTGTACTACACTAAGAATGATGGGAGTAGTCCTCTAGTAGGGCATGCATATGCAAACTTTGCTAGGGAATTGGATAGAAGATCCACTTCTGGATATGTGTTTAAGGTGTAGAATAATATTATGGTGTGGCATTCAAGGAAACAGTCAACAGTTGCTTTAAGTACCACTGAGGCTGAGTTTGTAGCATTGGTGGAATCAGTTATGGAGGGTTGTTGGATTCGAAAGTTATTGACGGAGTTCTAGGTTAAGTGTGACACAAGAGTGGTGCATGGGGACAACATAAATACTATAAAGTCACTAAGTAGGTGGGACAGAAATGCTTAGAGCACATTAAGTTGAGGAAAAGGAAGTAACTGTCAAATACGTCAGTACAAAGGAACAGGTAACGGACATCCTTACTAAGCCACTTGGTACAGATGTATTCAAACAATTTGTTAAAGAGTGAGGATTATGTTAAGAGTATAACACAGATTATGTAAATTGTTGAATTAGCCTTGTTAAATCTTGAGTTGTGAGCAACATAACTATTGGGGAGGAGTGTTGGGTGATATACATGTACTAGTGTTATCTATGGAACAATGTTGATATTGCGATTAGAAGTAAGGAAGGAGGGTTGTATTATGATCTTGTGTTGTAAGAATAAATATCCGAAGAAGATATTAAGCAGAATGCCATTGTTATACTCGATCCACATAATAAATTAACACCTCCGAGTACGCCTCCCTCCGAAGCAGACTTTCGGCCTCTCCAGAATAATTATCCTTTTAATATATTTTTGCGCATCCGTTGACGCCTTTATCTAGCAGCATTGGCCAGTGTGGGGCCTCGTACCACATGCCTGCTTACTTTTGCTGTACTGCCTCATGTTTGAGTTACAATATAACCAGAGTTTTTCTCCATTAATGTGCCCATGTACCATTTTTTCCACCTCACGAGGAGTTTAAGGGCGATGGCCCTCTAAACCATCCAATACTTACCACGTTTTTATCAACCACGTAAGTTAAAAATTTATTATGTGTGTTTATTTTTTAAGTGTTTACTTCAGAACTTGGGAAGGCATGTTGGGGAGCCACAATACCCAAGTGTGGGAGTAAGTATTGCCGCATATCCAGCCCTTGGTCTTTAATTGCTAATACAATCTAATTGAGACATGGGGCTTAGGGTCATTAGCACTGGCTTTTCGACCACAGCCAACCTCACGAGTCTCGTGCTAACCCGAGCAGATTCCTATAACTGGTTAGCTGGCACCCTCCAGAAATTTCAATCTATCTCCTAGATCCTGTGACCACCCCGAAACGTATCAAAGGGAATGTGGCATGCACGAGACATCGAGGGACAGCAATGGAGCATAAAATTCTTGTCTACAAGTTTCTGGAGGTCCTTAGAACTCGGGCATCCCAGGGCAGGTCAAAACACCAGCAGGGAATGTGGTTGCAGTTGTATCAGCCAGAACAACAGGGCAGAGAGGGCAGGGGAAAGATGCATGGGAACTGGAAATTAAGGGTTAGAATAGTTCAAGGGCTTCCCCTGATCATCAGAGAGTTTAAAAATGAGATACCACAACGAGAAGACATCGATGTTTTCATACATTCTTTCACATCTACAATTCCCTTCAAGTCTAGTCTATATGAAGTGCTAATGAACCTACTTGTATGCAATCATCAATGACTTCTTGTTATCTTATCTCATTTTCGAGCATTCCTGTATGCTCGGGAAAATTCTTTTCAGTGTTATGGTTCTCCCTTTCTAGTTCACATACATCTTGGTCAACTGATCGCTTTTTCTCTGCCTTGTTCTTCTGGCTGAAGCACGTGCCTCCACATCCCCTGCTGGTCGCTCTACCTACCTTCCTCTGTCAGAGTTCTGAGGATGCTCCAGACACTAACATATTACAAGTTTATTTATATGCCATCGTTCCTAAATAATGCGGCGTGTTTCAACTGACAGCTTTAGTATAGTGAATAACAATAGTGTCACAACAAAACCCAGTGGATTTGTGCAATAGTATTGGTCTATTGCGAGTATACATAATGGAGAAGACAGCAGCCTAATAGGACTGCATTCAGGAACTGCCATCGTGGACCATACAAAACAGAATCTCCCTATCCCTTCTGACAAAAGCTCCCTCTAATATTAGAAAGGAGACAATAACATTTTTAGTGCTTGATAATTCTTCAAACAACTGAGACTAAATATATTCCCTCTACTACCATATTTCAACATCAAACCGAAGGTTCGATTTTTGAATGGTTGTTATGGTTATTTACTCTTACAGGTAGTGCTTCACGTGAATCAATTAATTTTAGAACTGCTGGGCAGCCTATGGAAGCGACTGTACAAGCGGACAACATGCGAGTTAAAGCACACTCTTATTGAACTATTTATCTGTACAGATATGGTTTCCCTTAATATATTTTGACACAGTAGTATCATTCAGCAAACAACTTTTAGAGAAGACAGCACAGGCATGTAACAAAGTACACCATGGAAGCAGATTTCTGATTCACCAGAGGTAGGTTTTTGATTCACTGATTCAGCTGAAATCACTGCTTTGTTTCCGTTATTCCCTCAGAACAAACACTTATTAAAAATAAAGTGGTTTTAGAAATTCTACCACTAGCTGTTCCAATCATACAGAATTTTTCGAAGTATAATTGTGAAAGAGTTTTCCGAGGTAAACTGATGCATCATGCTTCATTAGGTTACAATACCACTAAATGTTTTTACAGCAGCATAATTCTTTTCCAATCTGTACTGTTTTCGGTTGAAGTATAGAAAACAAACTACGCACTGTAATGATGGGTACACAACAGAAAAAATTAAAAATTAGCTTAAAATTACAGTGTAATTACAAACAAATAAGGATGTGCTTTTTTACACTTGGGGTTAAAACTTACTAAAGAGCTGGTGAGTGGGTTCAGACATTCCTGTCAACCGAAGGGAAGTGGTTAAATTATACACATTATGTAAAAGATTTTAGATTTAGAAGAAAATCAGTGTATGGCACTAGAAGTATTTGACAGCAAACTGATATTTACAGTACAATCGGCACTTAAAATACAGAAAATGTTCATGATCGAGAATGTATATTACATGTGAATTTAATCCACAATATCAAGACTTTTTGCCAGAATGTGCCATTAAAAGAATGATGTAGTGGAATTCTGGTAGCATTAAGTATGTCTGGGTTAGTTTAAGTTATTGACAGAGTGAAAAATAGGGCATATTTGTCGCATATGAACTGTGAATCACAAAATCAAAAGACTTTTCTCCAGGTGTGACTTCATAGATAACCGCACAGTTTCATACATTTTCATCTGCTAACCCACCAACCCACATTTGACTGGGTGAGTAAAGGGTTAGCAATTAAAAAGTAATTAAGTAAGAATTGAGCAGTTATCTACAAAGGGCACACTCAGAGTAAAGTTTTCTGAATTTGTGAGCCAAAGTTGAGCTTACAGTATGGTTCGACGTAAGCTCAACTCTTGTGTCAGTGTGAAGTTGAAGTAAGTGTAAGAGGACAGGCATATACCCAGGTCGACGTCACAGGTAAGGTTGGAGGTGGCAGAGTTCGAGCAGTGCTTGTTCCTTCGGTGGCGCACGTAGAGGAAGCCACCTGCGAGTGCAACTACGCAGAAGGCGACCCCGCTCATCGCTCCCACCACCACAGCTGACAGTCGTACTGGCAACCCCAGGAAGCTGCTCTCTGCAAGACACCAACCATCAGCACACTTCAGTACTCACCCACTGTTACGTAACCTGCATGTACTCTGCCTCGAGGCCAACAATCATGAGGACGACTATTCACTAGCAGTCATCTTGAGCAGAATACAAGAATTTTTTGATATAACTAATGAGCCTACTTTCCTTAACATGGGTACAATTGTTTTTAAACAAATTCTTAAAGACTGAGTTGGTAGGCAGGACTTGTCACCTCGTTGAAAACAATGTCATTAAAGATTAAACCAGAAACATATGCAAATTTGTGAGACAATTACAAATACACATTTGCCTTACCAGAGACTCGAGCCCAGAAAACCTCGTACAATTAGCTAGTGCATTATGGAAGTCAGATTCGAGCATCAACTTCGAATGTAATCAATCTAATATTTTAATTATAGAGTTTACTAACCTGAAATATTTACAGGGCCATCATTTTGAAAATAAGTGACTAAGCCACTTAAACCGTGCAAGATTATATGGCCTACCATAGCGCTACTTGTGTGAAGAATTAAATGAAAATCGCCTGAATGGTCCCCGAGATATGGCATAAAGCAACCATACATTGCATGTGATGAACATCAGTATATGGAGGACAAAAAACATTATGTATCAGCACATTCGATGATTGTGAACTGCCAGTATAAAAGTTAAGTTAAAATCGATTTCAAAGTTTCGTATATATAGCCCACAACAATAAAATGATTTTATAAATGCCATTCTGGGAATGTCTGTCACACTTAAAAAATACATATATTAATATGACCTACCACAGTACAACTTCTTCGCTCAATTTGATAAGAATAAGTCGACTGTTTCCCCATATACGGTAATGCTATCTTATAAGATAGCTGACAAAAGTGGTTGGGTGTTGGCATATATGATGCTCGTAATAAATATTTTCAGAATACAAAATTTGGTCGAGTTTGGTTAAATGGTATATAAGATACATCCAATAACTCTGAAAAAAATCAATGCTGCCATTTTGGAAGTAATTACCTATTCAAATTTCATTCACTTAAGTTTACCTGGCCTGTCACATGCACAGACTCGCATAGAAATGAAGCACCACTAGCACTTCCTGTAATGGAGAATTCATGTGTCACTAGATTTCGTACGCTCATTCCATTTTAGTTTTAAGCCTAGTGTGGCTTCATGAAGTTATAATGTTACACAGACAATTTACTCGCACAATCCAAGTAAAAGTGGTTTTATTTAGGAGTTACAAACAGATCACAGTTTTCATTATCCAGGTACATGAAAACCAGCAAGCTTGCTCTTTTAAAACATACAAATGACTAGTACTCTTGATAAAACAATTAAAATATATAAAGATCTTCTTAATGAATCCTGCGTGAATAAGAAACAATTCAAACATTTGTAAATATTATTCCTCATGAAACCACCTTAATGCAAAACGCTTAAAGCTCATACCATTCACAAATTGATCTGAATGCATTAAACAGGGGCGAGTACAATACAGAGTAAAACCAATGAAAATTGCAAATTCAAGTTGTACTCGTTTCTCATAAACTACACTCGGTCCCAATAATCAAAACCCACTTTAATTTACGGGTTTATGTGTTGTAAACATAAATGTTATGATGTGTGCTGTACTTCAATCGACACACCACTTGTTTCATTGTCACAGCCAATGAGCTGTAGGCTATATGTTCGGTTACATTTATATGGCTCAATGATGATCTCGACCAATCAAATGGTTTGCGAATCGTTTACCTACAGTGAGGATCATTGGTCATTGAGCTTCGCAGTGTGCAGTACATACCAAAAATTACCAAACGTGCTTAATGTACACAATTGTATGCACTGAGTCTGAATGGGTTAAACAAATGTGATTACCAACTCCAATGAGTATACTGTATTTACTCACATATAATTACCTGGCGTAAAATTAATCTGGTATCAAACTCAAAGCCAGACCACAATTCAATTACACTATCAAAGATAAGTGACTGACCCGATAATCTTGACATAAGGTCATTAAATTTGTGTACAGTAAACAAAACATTAGGAACTATATAAATATACATATTATAGGTTACTATAATTGCTCTTATGTTATCAGGCAATAATTCTCTTTCAAATGACGTTTCTTCTGGAGTCGGGCGTTAATCTAAATTTTTTGCTGCTACTGTAACTAATGTATTAATTAAATTTTTATTTTCTTCACTTATATATTCTACCATTTTACCAATATTTCGTAATTCGTCAATTAAAGGTAGATCTTTCGTCTTTATTTTGTTTTCATATTCTACCTCGTGATTCTTCTTATAATTTCTGTATTTTTCAATGAGTAATTTAACTCGAGAAACGTTCTTTGATAAATCTTTCATTTATATATAATTGTTTTCTTCTAAATGAGTATAAAAGTATTGAGAGTTTTGACAGACAAAACTTTTCCCTTAACTGATCAAACTAGGGGGAATTTAAATATTTACAATAATAGAATTGAATTTGATATTCCTATAGGAGATGGGTTTTATTTTCCAATGATGCTTATGATTATGAAGAATTTCGTTTACTACGGAGAGATAAAGAAGGAAATAAGGCAAAATATGATCAATCAGATAATATTGATGTTTATTCTAACTTTTTTCCTTTTCAGTTTGCTAGAGTATAAATCTCAAAACATGGACATATTACTGAAGCTCTTGATAATTTGGGTATAACTTCAACACTTATGAATACATTGTTAAGATCTCCAGGTGAAGAAAGTTATTTAGAATTAAATTGTGTTGATGATTATTATTATCGGGTAAAAGCTACTCATAGTGTTAAACGAAATGAAATAATTTATCCACTGAGGATATCTCAGTGGATAAATTATTTCATTTGTTTGCATATTTCATTCATCTGTTTGGTTTTATTCATGAATACAATGAAATTTTTTGGAAAGGTGGTTATAAACTTACTTTTACTCGTAATTCATTTGATAACAATGGTTTATTTGTGGTGGTATAAGGCAGATCGGGCGTGATGTGTACGGACGGATCACAGATAAAGACACCACAGGACTGCGGGCTAGTTTACCGGGAGACAGCCAATTTACGTTACAGATATTATAGTATGTCTGAGGTGCACATGGGTTCGAACCTGGCCATTACTTTTTCTTGATTGGGCTAGAGTTCCCTGGCATATTGCAGTTTTTTTTACGTGAATTACGAATTTGCTGTCGCTGTTGGCATGTCCGTTTACCGACTGCTGCGGAACGCACGTGCATTTCCTCTCAGGCGTTCTGTGAAAAATGCTGACTTTGCGAATATCCCCTGCCTTCCAAGCCTAGAGACGACCATTACGACAGCCTGCCTTGAGCTGCACACACTTCCTTAGTTTCATAAATTCTATTACGTTCGTAAACTTAATATAAATGTTTGTGTTGGCTAAAATATCTCTCTCTTTTACTTTACACTGTACCTACGCTAACTTAACCGACAGTGCGTTTTATTAACACTGATATAAAACATTTTTGATACTTTTTTACCAAGAGATTTTTTAAAACACTTATTAAAAATATTTTTCATTGCCTACAGTGATGTGTATGTGGGGTTATGACTCGAGAGAAAAAAACTTTTTTAACGCATTTATTTATTTACATAAATTGAAATATTGTTTTGCATAATACAAGGAATACTTTTTTTTACACTTCTCCGCATTTTCATTACATGGAATGTTTTTTTTTTCTCAGTCTTCGAGGACACTACACTCGAACATTAATTTTATGTGCACCACAGATTATAATAGGTCTACAATATTAGTGTTTGGGCATTGCACGATGCACATGTCCATTTCACACTCGTGAAGCCTTGAGATGTGCGCCTCTACTAACTACCTGAACAGTGGGTATCAACAATACCTGTGCAGACCCGCGACGTTCATTCCAGCGGGACACATTGCGCATCGCCGACTCTTTGCAATTCACGTACACGTGGTAACTGGGAATTATGGCTTATCCAAACACTTTGCGAATGTCTCCGTACGGAATATTTCCATCGGCCTATCAAGTCCGTGCATCTGTAGGTGGTATGCATGTTGCGAGGTGTGGTCGAGGTGCTTCCAGTGATATGTCGGTAAAATCGTAAACCTTTGGTTTCCTCGTCTTCGTCGCTGTGCGAGATGGCATTCTGCTTGATGGTGTAAGAGTCCAGTGAGCGAAAACCTTGGATGTTGCTAGACATTTTGCACAGACACTATAAATTGTTTTACAGTCATTTCACACAGTGTTATGGGTTTGCTTCCTCATCGCTGGGTAGTGCTTGCCAGTAGAAAACTGACACAGTGTCTTCCACGGGGAGTGCGGGAAACGTCAGGGCATCTTCTGTAGGTGTGACATTTATTCATAGAAACCTTGCACAGGGGCCGGGTATCGCAGAAGTTTGCGGAAAATAATTTCCTGGGGTGAGAGTGGTGGGATGAGCAAGGGGTAGTGTGAGGCAGGATGATATATGTTTTAGATTTTGTATAATTTATTTCTCGATTTTTATTTTAAAAATTACTAAAGGTTATAGGGTCAAGGTTGAGGCTGTCTGAATCCAATATGGCGGTAGTAGCCAGTAATATAATATGTTTGCTGACTTTTGTGTTTTTTCCGAGTTTTTGTTTTCAACGTCATTCAAATTTATGAGATAATGGCTAAGGTCACTCAATTCCAATATGACGAATGTGTGACGTCTACCAAGATGGTGGTCGCCTACCAAAACGACCGTCGCCTGCCAAGATGGTAATCGCCTAATACTACAAATTTTAAACGAGTTTTAATTAAATTTTTTATAATACATTTTTATAGAATTGTTAAACGATTTTTGAATTAAATTTTAATTACTTTTAAATAAGTTTTTAAGGCATTTTAAAACAATTTTCCATAACTTATTTGGTATAAATTTTTAAACAATTTTTAATAAGACATTTTTGTACATTTTAAAAATTATTTTTTAAATAAAGTTTTAATAATTTTTAAGTAAAGTGAGGACATACCACGATGGCGTCAAACCGTCCTACCAATATGGCGGGCGAAAGTAGGTGAGAGCCTACCAATACGGTGGCCTTCGAAACAATTGACGAACGAAAAATCCAACATGGTTGTATATGATAGACTGAGTATATGTGAGAGGGGTAAATGTGAGAAAGTCAGTCGTCTGCTGGGTGTGGTGCTGGGGGAACTCTAGGAATGTAAGTTTAAAAAAAAATTTAATAATAAATATTTTTATAATTTTTTAAAATGATTTTAAAATAAAATTTTCTTGATAAATGTTTTTTAATCAACGATTTTTTAATTAAAATTTTCATAGTATATTCTTTATGAATTTTTAAGAAATTGAGAGATTACCAAGATAGTGGTAAGGTGCCTACCAAGATGGCGGACTCCAGTAATGCATATAATTTTTAGAAACAATTTTTTATACATTTTAGTACTAAATTTTTAACGATTTTCTATCAAAATTTTCATAATATTTTTTTTTACAATTATTTAAACGATTTAAAAAAAACACATTTCTTGTACATTTTAAACTAATAATAAAAATTTTCATAACTAATATTTTTATAATTTTTAAAGAACTTTTTCGTTATGTTTTGGGTTTTTGGGGTCAGAGGTCTCAGGGGTCAAGATCAAGGTCAAGTTCAAGGTCATATGAGATGGCGGACGGGCGACTATATTTCTACACTTAAAACAAGACGGACTTACATTTAATGTGACTGAGAATATGAAAAGAACCATTTAGTGATTATTTCGCTTCGTTTCTAGTGGTAGTAGCGACTAGATTCTTCTCTGAATATGGCCCATAGTGCCAAATTGTGCGAGATATAATGTAAAATCAAGATATAGTATAATATCCTTATTTCTTATTGGTGCTATCTTCCAAAATAGCTGACAGACTGCACTATCCATTTCAAATTTTATTGCTTATACGATGCTCTAACAGCATACAAAACTTGGTTTAAATCGGATGAATGATTCCGAGATATGACATCACCTTAAATATCATAATGACCGCCACTTTGAAAGTAAGTGCCCGGCATGGTCGAAAACTATACAATTCAGGCGTCCTTACTAAGTACTATATGTGTACAGAGTTTGGTGAAATTAGGTTAAAGTGTTCAAAAATTGAAAGGGATGACACGTGCACAGACACACAGACAGACAGGAAAGTAATGTCATAAGCCTTTCTTTCCTTCGGAAAGTAGGCTATCATATAGATAGATGGATCATGAAGGTGGAGTGTGGAACGACATCAAGGGTCGGCCATCTTGTGATTTCAAGACTTCCAGAATACTCTGGCTTAACACAAAAAACACTTCACTGGAAGGGAGTACTTGGACTGGTGGGGAAGCATATAAACAGCCAATGATACATCGTGCTGGGGTCAGTGGTCGACTGGTCATCATACTGGGAGTGGCTGGGTTTGATCCATCATCTTTTTCAATTTTCAAGTCTTTCGGAAATTTTGTGGGGGGTATGAACTTTGGTGTAAAATCACCGATTTCTGCTGGTATAGGAGTTTGGTGTTAAAACAGTATATTTTGAAGTTTGTCTGATGTATTTAAGTAGCATGTTTGCTGACCGTGGAGCGAGCCCTAGACACTAGATAAGAGTAAACAGAACGCTTAATTTATTTCCGATTCAGTTTTGTTTATTTGCCCAGTCCAATGTCGGCATTATAAAAACGAAAAATTATTCGATGTTATGTAAATAAACTGCTAATTGTTTTATTGATATTTTATTCGACGGAATCGAAAATAAAAATATAGTAATATTGATTCAATTGATGAGACTAAAGTACAACTATTTATATAGATCCACATTCTTTTTGTGATGTTGGTGGTGATGTGAGCATTGCATTCTCATACGACAGTGCAATGTCGTTGACGTGAGCTAGCTAATGTTACCAATGATTTGGTGTTGTGTACTGACACTTGACCGCTCATAGTGCCCTTCTATTTTCGGATGTAATTATACGTATATTAGATGGAATATTGAACACATGTTTAATTAAATGGGAGGAATTATACGATTGAAATGTTGTGCTGAAAACTTTTCATTTGTAGTAGGGCCAACCCGTGAACACAATTTTTTTTTTGTTTTAACATTGGCACATTTGCACTGGGCAAAATAATAAGCGTTGCGCAGCTTTGCCATGAGTGACGTCTCTGATACTAGTGTGCTCGTTAACGTGGAGTAGCCGTTATTATTCTGCAGAGCGACTGCAATGGTATGGGGGACGCATATTTGCCAGGTTGGCATCTTTGTTTTTGCGACTATGGTAGGTCTTGTCTGCGCTCGTAGTTTGCGAGTCTTCCGTGTGGGAGCGCCAGCGGCAGCGTACAACAGAAGATTGAGAGTCTATCCTACAGACTGGGCGACAAGTTGCGTAATAGCAGTTACTGTTGACAGTAGATCTATAATGCTGGTTCTGGCGCAGCACAATTTTTCTGATAATTTTAACTAAAAATACAACAAAAAATAGCATCAACATTTTCTTGCTAGTTGTAACGAAAGTACAAGAAAAAGCTAAAAACTCAAAATATGAAATGCGATAAAAAAAATCCGTGAAAATCATGCAAAAAAAACCAAAATTAAGGTATTTGAGGGCTAAATTTATGCTCTAAAAGGAGCTCTCAAAACAGGCAGTTTTAATTAAAATAAAAACAAGAAAACTTCAGCAGTTTTTCAAAAATGTGCGCACACGATTTGACATAGGCAAAACAAGCAAAATTATACAAAAATCAAGCAAATTTAGGGGCTAAAACAAGCAAATCAGAAGAAATATTAAAAAATATAATTGATAGAATTTATAACTTTTATTCAACAAAAGTAAAACACCAATAAGATTTTTTAAAGTCTAAAAATAAAGAAAAATCTTAAGCATAGCCATTACTGAATCCATAATCCCAACCAACACAACAATCCAAACCATAAACATCATCTTTAAAAGAAGAAAATTTATTTGATCTTAAATTATTTTTTTATATTTTTAAAACTATTTTGAAATGAACAAGGTCCAATTATTTATCAATAAAAGTTTCTATTTTATAATTTCATTAAGGTAAGAAAAGCACTGCGCTATACTTTCAAACTACCCAGTTTCAACTACTTTTTCATTTTCCAAGTAACAATTTTTACTAAAATTGTTTATTCTACTTTTTTTATTTTGTAATTAAATTTTTTCTTTAATAAATAGTAGTTGAAAACAAAATGTCTACAACTAAATGTTATATTACAGAATTATTAGGTAGTAAAAATAAACCAACTAATGAAAGATTTGGATTATGGTTATTAAGAGATAATTTAAATAATAATAATAATCTTGTAACAAATATTGTAGGTATTATATACACAAATGGAGAACAAAAATTAGAAGAATTTAAAACAATAACAGACCCTTTGTGCAATAACATCATGGTTTCTAAAATAACACAATTTTTAGATTGTGAATGAAAAATAAGCACTTTATTGTAAAAAAAAAAAAAAAAAAAAAAACTTTTGGAAGTTTTAACTGATTTTTCAGATCTAGATTTTTTTATAAATTTTATTTGGAAAGACATGGAGTAAAAGCAAAAACTCCTTACTTATTAGATTCTGATGTACAAACAATTAAAGGTGTTAAACAAATTATTAACACAGGTATTTTCTATACCAGTGCTAATAATTTGTTAGAAAAAAATATAAAAATCCAATTGCTATTCCTTATAAAATAAAGTTAGCAGATGTAAAACTAGAAACATTATTAACCGAGTTACCAGAAACTTTTAAAAGAAATTAGAAAAGAACATTATTATTCATTGGATTTGGATATAACACAAGATTTTGGAGATATTTTTAATAAAAAAGAGATTTGTACCTTCTTAATAAATAATTTTACTTTTTGTATGAGAGCGAATATAAAAAAGAATATAATATAATAGTAAATAATGATAATTCAGTTAGAAAAGATTACTTAACATATATTAATAAAGATTCAAGAGTTAAAATCTACAATACATTTATATGCCAATTAACAAATCTAGGAGGTAACTAACAACTTGGAAACCATATTAAAGAAATTTTAAATTGCCCAGATAAAAGATAAAAAAAATTGCTTTGACATTAGCTAAAGAAAATAGTATTACACGATTAGAAGCAACAATTTGTAATAATATTAACACAAATTTCCAAAAACATCAAGATTCGATCCACTGAAATATTGTTTAAAGTTAATAAACTGTAAACGTTATTTCCAAAATGCACCATTTTATTCTGTTTCATTTTCTAAAATGTGGGAAAAATTAACAGATTCTTTACAAAATAGTAGTTGTTTTGTTTTTTTTATAACCTTATGCAATATGTTTTTTGGGGAAATAAAAATACAAAAACATTAACTTGAATACAGATTAAAAGGACAGAAAATGAAGAAGAAAGAGATGAATTAATTAATTATATTTTAATTGCATTTAGTTTAAACTTATTGCCAATTAATTATTTAGAAATTTTAGAAGATAAAGAAAATAAGAATATTATAACCATAAACCAAAAATGTTTTATTATAAATGGAGAAACATATTTTTCTAAATCTAATACTTTATTTTCTACCATCTGTAAGGATATTAATATCGAGAATACTGGGTTGACGAGAACTAAAAATCGTATGGCAATAGTTTTACGAACAAGGACAAATATACCAATAAACTACTTCCATATACTATTACAGAAATTAATATATTCTTAATACTCCTTATCTGCTGTCTACTTAAAAAAAAAGAGAACAAGAATTAGAAGAAATTTGTATCCAAAAAAGAATATTAGAATATTTAGATAATACTGTTGCCTTAAAAGAGGAGTATAAATGACTATTGGAGAAAGAACAAAAATTAAAGAAACAGAAGACGAAATAAAATATTATTTTTAATGACAATGGATAGATTTGAATACAAATGTAGTATATAAAATTTATGGTTTTGTTGTAAATGATAAAGGTAAATTTACATATGTTGGACTTTTAGCAGAAAAAGATGGAGTTAAATCTGTTTATATAGTTAAAGGTTATGATAAAGATAAATTTATATAAATTAAGAAAAATAGAAATTTTCTTTAAAAAAGATGGTTTTATTTGTATTCCATATCACATAATAATCTTATAAGAGAATTAGAGATGTTCTATTATCCAAAAGAAGATCCGTTTATGGAAATAAAAACAAATGGTATTACAACTTTTAATGGACATTCTTATCCAAAAATAGTCTACACAAAAGTATTAAATATTTTCGAAGACAAGGGGAATTTATTATACAAAGAAGAAAATAGAGAAATAATCGAAAATATAAAAAGGGGTATATAATTGGGAAAGTACAAAGGAACGATGGTAAAATATTAAAATATTTCCATTAAAACGTATCGTGAAAAGGAAATATATATTAAAAAATTCGAAAACATACAAGGTTGTTTTTGTTCTAATTATTGGCTGGAGAAAAAAATTGAAGATAAAAAATGTATTTAAATTTTAAAATAAAATTTAAATTACATAAAATTAAAACAATACCAAATAAAAATTAAGAAATACTTGCAGTTGTTGCTTAATTTTTATACATTAACTCTTGTAACTTGGAAGTTTTCTGGTCTACTTATATTATTTTCTTTAAAGTAGTTTAACATTTCTGATGGGTAACTGCTGTTAATATAACATAAACTTTCGATATATTTTTCTATACAATATTTTCCTATATATATTATATATATATAATTAATTTTCCATTTTTGGCGAATAAATGTGGTAGACATTATAACCTTAAAAAACTACACAATAATAGCCAAAATTATTTTTCTATAGTATATTTAGCTATGTAAACTTCTATATCATTTTCCCATGGAGTAATGTATTTTGGTTTAATTAATATCTTCATAATTTTTTATTTAATATCTTTATAAAATCAATAAAAAATAAAAATTACTTCTAAAAACTCTATCTCTAAAAAATATTTTAAAAAATAAAAAGGAGAGGATATCCAATTGCAGAATATAAAGGTGTAATGCACAGCCAAACACTTATATAACATTTTATCCACACAAAAAATTAACACAAAAAATTAACACGCACAAAAATGGTATGCAGCCAAATTAATTATCTCTTTTCCTTTCTGTTTTCGTTATTACATCAAAGTTTTTAAATGAGCAGATTTGTAAAATATATACTTTTCTAATAAATCCACAGTTTCACTTGACAGGCGCATGAAAAAGTGATGAGGTGCATGGCATTGTTAATTTTACACAAGGCGGAAGTATACACAACGTGCATTCAGTTAGATCGTAAGCAGGGCTTTCAAAAGTGCTCATTTTACCGAGAACAGCCTATAGCTATGGTTGGGAGCGTAGCTGCCATAACGAAGCTATATCAGTTTAGTAGTCGTATGAGATGGAATGGTGGTGGTTGTGGTGGGACGACAGTCTGCAAGTATGTATGATGAGACCGTTACAAGAAGTCGCAATATGCGAAGGCATTGAAGTTGTTCGGTGCTATATAGGTAATGGTTGGTGTGCTGTGAAAAATGGTTAGAAATTTTTCGCTTGGATGTTGGATTTTCACTCGTGAAATGCTTAGCGTCATTGTGACTCGACTTAAGCGCGGTAAAATGTCCCGTGTGTATGAGAGTCCTCGTTGGGAGTGTTCCTGATCTAAGCTATACTTGGGCAAGTGTAGCCTCTTGAAATTGTTAATTGTGTGCACCATGTTTAAATGAAGGAACATATTGCTTGTCGCCTGCGAATCGAGAGATCGCAGTTAGTTGCATGGCCGTCTTACCCACGCCAGATATCTAAGGCGAGATAAGAGTCTTAGCTGCGCTTCAAGACTTGAGGTAACGTCTACAAACTTTCTTTTGCGACCCAGTAGCAGTCTACCACAGGATATTACAGCTGTTCCGCAAGACGATGTGAATAAGTTATTTAAGATTGTGTCAATGAATTGGGTCGCACTAACGTTTTAACAAGTTCCATCTAGTAAAGTACTGATTACTGTGCTTCGAGGGCTAACCGTTTATAACAGTACGTAGGTTACTACTCTGTGTGAAAGTAAAATGTTGCAGATATCTGAAATTATTTTTAAATCATTTTAATCAGTGTGTTTTTACTATACGGTTTGTTCAGTTTATACACTATCTTTATCGAAATGGGGCTTTTGATATCGGTAAATGTGAGTAGTAGGGAAATGATGATTCAGGCATAAGGGATTGTAGAAGCGGAGCCGGAGCCGGGGAAGCCGCCATGTTGGGGTATCACCCGACCACCATCTTGGATGTCATTGTCCTTTTACACCTGACACATTACCTTTGACCTTTAGCTTTGACCCCAAAACCACCGCCGCCCCTAATGACTCATTGGCCCATTACTTATTGACCCATAACACATTGACCATGACCCATTAACCCACAGCACAACTTGAACTTTGTACTGAACAATGCAGCACCACGGCAGGCTGCCACAATTCTTCTTAATCGGTCGTCGCATGAAAAATAGCCTTCTTACAGACAGCACTCTCAAGACAACGATCAATTTGCACATAAATTGAAACTCCATAGCAGAATCGGTAATGACGTCAGCCAGTTAGCGATGATGCAGGTCACGGCTCCATGATGGTCGGGCCAAAAGGCAGCCCTTTGTATTCGCAATTAATCTTCGCAGTATGGGAGCACTCTGAGAAAAACTAAATACTCGTTCACCCAATAAAACACGTAGGTACTATTACATATAAGACAGGAATATATACAATTTATTTCAATTTATTTCGTACAAATTTATGTACAGGATGTAAATATGTATAGATTTGTAAACATGTATAGGTATATAAATATGTAAAGGTATATAAATATGTAAAGGTATATAAATATGAATAGGTTTATAAATATGTACAAGTATATAAATATGGAAATATAACATTTTTCAATTTATTTTATATATAGTTATGTATAGGTATTTATAAATATGGTAATATATAATTATTTTCAAATTAATTTATACATAATTATGTACATATAAATATGGGAACATAAAATTAATTTATGCTTCTTAATTATTTATTACTTACTTATACATGCATTTTTAAGTTTCATACTTTTATTTAAGTACCTGTGTGTTTTCTTGGGCGAACGAATATTTGAGTTTTCTCCGAGTGTTCCCATACCACGAAGATGACTTGCGAATACGATGGGCTGCCTTTTGGTCCCGATAATCATGGAGCCGTGAGCTGCATCATCGCTAACTGGCTGACGTCATTGCCGATTATGCGATCGAGTTTCAATCTATGTTCAAAATGCTCGTCTCTTGGGAGGGCAGTCTGTACAAAGAGTCCTTGTTCACGCGACTACCGATTGGAAAGCATGGTTGCGGCCTGCTGTGGTGCTGAATTGTTCAGTACAATGTCCAAGTTGTGCTATGGGTCAATGGGTCATGTGCCAATGGCCATGGGTTAATCGGTCAATGGGTCAATTAGTCATTAAGAGTCATGCAGGTGTCGTGGTGGTGGTGGGGTCATTTAGGGGTCACTTTGGAGTCATGAGTAATTTTGGAGTCGGAGACTGACTCCCACAATTGATGCTTCAATGCCTGCATGCGGTTAGTCAGCTGCAATCACGTAGCAGCTTGGTGATTGGCTGGTCGGTGTCCTAACAATTTATTAATGGTGCTGTACGATTGGTTCAAAGTCATTACGATGCCATAGTGTTTGCATACTCATATATTATAAGCAATAGGGAGGTAAACTGAGAGATTTAGTTTGACAGCAGCTAACGTGAAAGGTGGATCATCTCGGCTAGCTTCTGCCTCTTTGCATAGATTTTTTCTAGAGATTTTCTTTTCAAGGTCAAGCAAGGTCATGGGGTAGTCTGCATCCAATATGGTGATTAGGCTGTTCACGATAAAGTGAGCACTTTTAAGGTCATCCCAACAGGCGCTAACCACACACACACACACAATATATATATATATGTGTGTGTGTGTGTGTGTGTGCGTGTGTGTGCGTGTGTGCGCGTGCGTGCGTGTGTGCGCGTGCGTGCGCGTGCGTGCGTGCGTGTGTGTGTGTGTGTGGGGGGGGGGGGGGGTTAGCGCCTGTTGGGATGACCTTAAAAGTGCTCACTTTATCGTGAACAGCCTTGGCAGTAGTTTCCATGTAACATGTTTATCAAACTGATATTTAGTAGGCTATTTAGAAGATAAATATCACTAAAGTGTTTGTTTAATTTGCAGATGTAGAACATAACAAAAGTATGGTAATGTCAGGACTTTTTTTACACATGTTTACATTAAAATTGTACCAGTGCTCACAAAACGGGAAACAACATTACGTGCATTTATTAAAGTAAAGTCAAACAACAAAACTGGTTTGCCAAATAGGCCTACGTACAGGGATTTTAGC
The DNA here is from genome assembly GCA_029891345.1 of Dryococelus australis. Taxonomy (NCBI): domain Eukaryota; kingdom Metazoa; phylum Arthropoda; class Insecta; order Phasmatodea; family Phasmatidae; genus Dryococelus; species Dryococelus australis. Next base: position 175,680,787 of record CM056995.1, read on the forward strand.
ACAGCCTCGATATTTTGCAGAATTACCTAATTTGTTGTTCGTTTTACTGTAAATTCATCTAGGACCTATTATTATAGTAACAGCTATAAGAATTTAAGTCAGTTTTTGTATAAAACAGAAGAAAACGCTTGGCGTGACAAAGTAATTTAAAAACTATCAGATTTTCAAAACTTTGACCACAAAGTACTTAAGTATTCACAGTAAATTTTTTTTTGGTAAACTTCGTTAACTGTAATGGGAAATGTTAACCCATACACTGTATGGAAATAATGCCCCATACACTGTATGGAAATAATGCCATACGCCAAGCTGCAGATAAAAAAAATGTTAAGCGTCGCTACGACACAAAGCTGCGAACTTCCCTACGCATTTGACTGTTTCCAGAGCAAATGTAGGATGGCTACAATGAATGTATAGGGAAAATAATTACCGTTCCTGCTTTCTTGCTAGAGACTGTTCGCTGTCAATTGAGCACTTTTGAAAGCCCGCTTAAGATCTACTTGTATACATGTTGTGTATTCTCCCGCCGTGTGTGAAATTAACATTGGCATGTGCCTCACCGCTTTATTCATGTGTCGGTCAAATGAATCTGTGAAATTATTAAGAAAGTAAATACTTTAGAAATCTCCTCACTTTTACACATCGATGCATAGAAAAACAGAAAGCGAAATAAATAATTTGAAATGATCGGAAATGGGTGCCTAACATACTTTATTTGACGCTAAGTTACGGAACTACTTTCCATCCATCGTTACCAACTTTACTGGGGCAGTACCACTCGGTGTGCCCATTAAACTATGTGCATGCAGATGCATAAGATATATATATATATATATATATATATATATATATATATATATATATATATATATATATCTTATTGCAGCCTCAGGCATTGCATTTTTAGGGCGGTGAAATATATACACAGGGTTTATTGGTCACATTGCAATGTTTATATTAAAACGCAGCAGGAAGATGGAAATTGGATGAAAGGAAAAATTTAGAAGGGTCTTAAAAAGTGCTCCCTTTACCGTGAACAGCCTACAATAGTGTAATGTATTATGCTTGCGGAATTTTATGGATTTTTCTCAAGTTTTTTGTTTGCAAGGTCAATCAAGGTCATGGAGTCAAGGTCGAGATAGTCTGCATATTATATTATGGTGGTGGTCTGTAACATATTATGTCTGTTGTCTTTCATTTATTCTTTCATGAGTTTTTGTTTTCAATATCATTCAAGTTTATGTGGTCAAGGTCGAGGTATTCTGCATCTAATGTGGCAGTAGTAGTCTGTAATGGTGTATGTTTGCTGAATTGTATGTATTTCTTCATGTGTTTGTTTTCAAGTTCATTAAAGGTCATGGGGTCTAGGTCAACATAGTCTGCCTCTAATAAGATGGCGATAGTTTGTAATGTATTATACTTGTTGACTTTCATGTATTGTTCACCGAGTTTTTGTTTTCATGGTCATTGGGTGGAGGTCATAGTTGTATGCATCTACTATATCGGTGATAGACTGTAATGTATTAGGCTTGTTGACTTTTATGTATTTTTTGCGACTTTTCAAGGTCCTTTAAGGTCATGGCATCAAGGTCGATGGCTTTCAACAGGGTGGATATGCGACATGTACCAAGATGGTGGTCGCCTACCAAGATAACCAAATGGGTATGGGTGAGGGGTGACCTCTGGAAATTTAAGTACTTTAAATTATTTTTAAGAAATTTTAACTAACTTTTAATGATCTTTAATAATAATTGTTGATAGTTTTTTAATAATATTTTTGGGATTTTTTTGTAATTTCTTGTGTTTAAAAATTGATTTTTTTGGGTTTTTTAGGGTCAGGTCTCCAGTGTCAAGGACAAGACCATAGGTGAAAGGTCCTGCTCTCCTGACCCTTGGGTCACTGACCCTCTCGCCTGCTCCGGGAAAAATTGGACATTTTTGGAGATATTTTTAAAATAATTTCTTTGTAGTTTTTAAACAATTTTAAATAACTTTAATAATAAAATTTTTGGACTTTAAAAATTTTTTTGCGGGTTTGTTGGAATTTTTTGGGATTATCTTAGGTTTTTTTGTGCAGGGTATTTCGAGTTTTGGGGTTAAAGGGCAAGGTCAACGGTCATGGATCAGCAGTGAAAGGTCAATGACATCCAAGATGGTGGTCGGATGACATCACAACATGGCGGCTTCCCTGGCTCTGGCTCTGCTTTCACAATCCTTTATACCTGAACTATTATTTACCTACTATTAATGAGCTTAACTGTAGTGTTGAATAGTGTAGTTCAGAGAGTTTTTGCTCACCAAGAAAAAGAAAGGAGTAGAGTAAAATTGAAGGCCCTGACTCAGTAAACAAGTACCTAGTGTAAAATAGAAGATCCTTTTGCAGTCATCATATGGTGTGCATCTTTTGTGAGTCATGGCAAGTAAATTCAGAATCTGTTTCATCATAACATAGCTTATAAACTACTGATTGGCAAGATATTAGGCCAGTGGATCGGTTTTCTGTAACAGTGTCGTTATGTTTTTGCAAATGTGTATGCCAACATTATTTGTGGGCTAGTAAAAATGTTTTTGTTACTCAACCGGTACCCTTTTATAACAATTGCTTTTGAAGATACAAATATACTACTGTTTCACCCATGTAGCAACCTTAGATCTCGTGCCATCAAATAAATTGGTTCAATTGCGACATCAAAAATGGCCACCACCTAAGGTCTTTCACCCACCCACAGCTTCTCTTCTATGCTCCATGCCCCTATTTTATTCTACTCATCTGACTGCATACAAAAGGACAAACTCGACGCGAGGTATATATTGACAGTATGCAGGCAGTTGGTGGATTATCAACCCCTCCACCAACAGTTCACATACAATTCCCACAGAGTTATATATGATTTCTGTTTTCAAACAGCAATATAAAATTATGTGCTGTCTCTTGACATTTCTGTTCCTGCCAATCCCTAACCATAGTCCTCAGAGAAGAGGCAGTTGTGTGGTAGCTTTTGTATCCCATTCCTCGGTTTTACAATAGAGCACTTTTGTTGCTGAATTCGGATGCAATGGCCCTATCTTGGAAGTATACTATACTCTTAAAATTACTGTAGATTTTTAAGGAATGTGTATTTTGTTTGATGTAACATATAAAGTACAGGATAACCGAAAATTCTTCTTCTGACTGCAAACTTTATTTATATATGCTATGTGTAAGATAGAGGTATGAAACTGGCACCAAAATGTTGGCAAAATAACACATTTTTTGTCGCGGGTTTAAGTACCGTGGTTGTAGTGTAGAAGTTGCTGTGTCCAGGAAAGTGGACATGTTCACAAATCAAGAAAAAATCACAGCAAGTCCCCTGGTACCATGAGACCTAGTCACCCATAACAGTGCAGAGGAACTTTCAGAGAACTTATGAAAATATGCTGTCCATTGTATGACTATGTATGAGGGTATGTCAAGTAAAAGAACACAGGATCTGTTGACTTCCTGAGAAATGACTTGCTACTAACCTCTGCTGCAAAGGGTCGAAGCAGCAGAATAGTCTTTGTGCAAAGTCCCAAGAAATCAGTGCGTAGGGCCTCACATGAATTACAGATACCAAGGTTCTCATCATGATATCTTACACAAACATTTATTGTTTCATGCATACATAGTGCATATTGTTTAGGCTTTGTTGCCCAATGACAGCATGTGTCGGTATGATTTTGCAGTCGAAATTTTATCACATATTGGGGGTAATAATGGCCATCAAACATGTTGCTTTTTCTGACGAGGACACCTTTTTTGTCAGGGGTGTAGTGAACCAGCTTAACATGCATATTGGGGGTTCAGAGCCACCTAGTCAGGTGTCAGAGTGTACCAGAGAACGCCCAAAGGTGACTGTTTGGTGCATGCTTTTGCATGACAAAATTATCATCAGGTCATTCTTTTTTCTTAGAAGGCACCATCACATATCCAGTGTATCTGGTAATGTCGCAATTGTTTGCTGTTTCTCAGTTGCTTGAGTATCACCCAGATGTCATTCGTCAACAAGATGTATACTGTCATCAGGGTTTGGATGGTTGCCTCCTTGGATTTCGATTTTCCTGGACAATTGATCGTTGTGATAGCGCGACAGCTTTGGCCATGCTATGCTCTTGTCATGTTGGATAATGTATAGACAGAAATTGAATATTGACTAGATGTGCTATGTGCTATGAAGGGTTCTTACAAGAAGACATACTGATGTGTTATACTATTGCAAAAAAAAATCCTGGTTAGTTTTGCACTATTTTGGCACCAGTTTCACATTGTTATCTTACATATATTTTGGATATAAATAAATATTGTCATCAAGGCAAGACTTTTCGGACACCTGTATATAAATACCAGAATAAAAAAATGCGATATTATTACGCAACTCGCAAAGATGTATACTGTGAGTCCAACATGGATGGAACACGAGATCCAGTTTCTGAAAACTAGTTTTTCCGGGAACACAAGAGCACGACTAAGTATGCACGTTTGACATTTGTCTATGACAGATAACTGCACATCTACATTAATCCACACACATTTGAACACACTTGCTCGTGGAAAGATCTATGTGGGCAGATTAATTCCAGTGAGTACTTGCCCTAAGGGCGATATTGGAATATACATACCACCCATATCAGCTATAATGGAAGATACTGGAAATAAGCGATGACTATAATTTTGTTTGTGGAAAAGTTTGAAGAAACTTACACAGAATTTCAAAAGCTGCACTATGAAAATGTCAGTTTCAGCAAGGTTGAAGGGCTTCGAAATAATGTCCGCACTATGGACGAGGAATTAAAGTTGTATTCACTACCAGGGTGGAGTATGATTTATTTTCATAATGTAGCAGTTGACAGGTACACTAGTCTGTAAATGTTTTGAAATGCACTACAAAGCAGGTGATGTGACAAGTTAGTGGTTATCTGAACTGCACTTATTTTGTATAGCCAGTAGCCTTATATGCTCACACTTGTTTCTGACATTAGGTATATATTCGTAGCTGAACTAGTAGCAAGCTGTTTAGATCTGCAATTGAATTTTTCATTAACGGCGGAGCACAAAACAAATGTAAAACAAAAATGGCTGGCTGCAGGAGTGTATTTCAAAAATTGTTATTGCTATGACACTGAGACAAATTGTAGTTTACGAATATGTTGTCCTATTTATGTAAAGAGACAAAACATTCGTAAGCACGCTGCTACTCTTATCCATATGACAGAATGGGTACACTTTTGGGCGAGTATCCCCCATTAACTACGGGTTAACCAGTATGACTTTTTTTTTCTGTGCAACAAGCAGTATGCAAACACAACAATGTACATCTTCAAAACTTCCAGTAAACAAACAGTGTTACTGCACTCAGGACTAAAGTAGACAACACCTTACGAACTGTTAGTATTACATAAGCAAACAGCACTACGACAGCATGGCAAACTAATGAGTTTCCAAAATGTGCTACCCATTCAACTGCAAAGCTACTGGCATGTGTGAGGTGTTGTGATACATGGTAGGGGGACTACTTGCCTGCACAGATCCTGCCCATGTAGTTGACGACACTGGACCACTGCTCGATGTAGCCGGCCGGACACTGGTTCACACACTTCCTGCTGCCCACGACTATCAGGTTGCGGCACTTCATGCAGTGCGAGCCCTCCTGCTCGCTCGAGTTGGTGCAACGGCGACAATCGCGCTGGTCACCGCAGCCTGTACGCAAACCACCATCTCATCACTACTATGGTCTACACACCACACCTCACCTCTGATATGGAATCACCAACATCATGGAGAATGAGACACATGCATATTATTCACTAACTTATCATTATACTAATATAAATACTTAAAATTCAATGTAAAATAACTCATCAGAGTAGAACTCTATATAAGAGAGCTGCAACTATTTAGTTTCGCCATCTGTAGCTAATAAAACCGATGTAATATTCAAACTTCCCTATAATTTGTGTGCCCCACAACAATGATTGAAATTTCATCCATCTTAATATGTCACCGATGGAAAATTTGCCGTTTTTTTTCTCAGATTTCTCTGGCACAATAACAGCGTAAAGACGAAATCAAAGTTTAAAGATGGCAAATATATTCAAAGAGAAAAATGTATGGCGTCAGTTTATAAGTATATGTTTCATGAAAACTCGTATTAAGGTTTTCATTTAGTCCCTGTACTTTGCCACAGTCAGGGGATAAATTCAGACATACAAAAATTTCTAGTCTCAGTCTGTTATGTTTGTGTTGTAACATTACGTCAGTTAAATGCATTATTGCATATAGGTGCTGGTATCTCATGTCTGGCTTTTTCTTAGAAAGATTCTATCCACCCGGTATTTGTCTCATATAGTATTTTGGTGACATCATGTCATGTACACATACTCTCACACTATTACATTTACAATTATACAACACACATGGTTTCCAGTGGTGTAACATGATATTTTTGACACCCAGTGAAATGGGTTCGAGGATTTCTCCCTGGTGAAAATTTGATAAACCAATGTTAAAAAGATAAATAGTCCAGCAGGTTTTGTATTTATTATATTATGAGAGTTGACTTTTTCTAATGTATTAACTAACCAGCCATGCCATGGATGCAGGTAATAGCATATATCTTCAACATGAACCTCTTCAGTCAAGTGCGAGGAAATGTGGCGTCCTAACCTCTCCCCACACTGAACCACACACCGAGACAACTTGGCGTCACTATCACTGCTGGAGAAGCAGCTGGTAGCGACTTATACTGCACTTTTATAGTATTGGTAGTGCAGAAAGCTTGCTCGCAGCTTGCTCCTTGAAAATATCAATACGTGACTTTAACGCTACACCATTGGTGGCTCCACAGCTATACACAGGCCTGCGGCACTTCAAATAAAATATGCATGCTTGAAAATGTACTAACGATTACAAGTTCTTATCCCAGCTTTGACTGACCTAAGAGGTAGTCTACAGATTTGATATTAGAATATAGAAAAACTACACGAAAAACTGTGTACTGTTTTATGTGCCTACCTGTGGACAATTAGAACCGTGTTGATTCATTCCAAATACAACATACAATTAAACATGATATACACAATAATTCCAAACAGACAAAGTGAATAAATAGTACTATAGGCTACACGAAACATAGAATATTACCATAAATTACGAAGTAGATGAACTGAAAGTTAAAATAGTTGTACGACTCTAGTAAAGATGTCCAAAGTGTATGTCCAAAGTGTATGTAAGCTTGGGTGAAAGTACGAGAGACTCCGAGCAGTCCATGATACAGGTTCGGCAATTATAGTTGTATCGTGAACTTGTTACTGTATTTCACAGTGATGGTAATAATAACGAGCAGCAAGCTTGAAATGCCCAGTGAGATTGTCATCACGTAAAAACTGTTTCAGTGTGGTTCAGCAAGAAACTTTCTCAGCTCACTGTGAAGGAGCCGGGTGGTGATGTTTGCGGCAGGCACCGAGACTACCTTCCTACCAGGAGCACCCCGATTCAAGCCTTCACTATGCGGGGGTGACGTCTGGCGGTGTGAGATAGTCAGGCTCACACCCACCCTAGAGGACAACAGCCGGTGGAAATGTCGCGGCATGTTCGCAGCTCAAGAATCATCTGGCGAGAACTGACGGACACGAACAACACCCTTCGCACCTCCCAGTCAGTGTGTAAGTAGTGCCTGGTGAGTGTGTTGTGCCTAGTGAGTGAGTTGTGCCTGGTGAGTGGTCAGGAGATGGCGTCTCATGGGACCCACTCCCTTGCTACTGAGGCGCCAAGTGCTGGGATACATGCCCGGAGATATCGAAATTAGTGTTGAGGAGGCAGCAGCCAGCGAGAGCGTTACGACTGTGCGACGTTCACTCGGGATGCTTCCAAGAGAAACTGCATTCTGCGCACAACCATATACATGGAACAAGTTTAGCAAAGCACTAATTATTTTCAGTCATGTTTAATTTTGTGTATAAGATACGAGCATTAGCTTCGCCCGCTTCACTGGACAACTATTTATTAATCTATATACATTATTAATAATAGCATTAATAAGTTTTATTATAATATTTTTATTACATAATTTTCTAATTACCATTTAAAATTAATTAAATAATTTCTCTGTAATTACAATTTAAAGTAAAAAAATTATTCTAACATATTATTTTAAATAGCAACCACCAGCGACTTACTTCGTTATTTTTTCCATATGTTTTATTAAATTTACGTTATTAGCACAGGGGAGTATAATCCTCAAATTTACTTCGTTTATTCGTAAATAGAAATATGAACCTCTTATTCCAAAATATTTTTTCAATACGTTTCATTAAATTTTAATTAACTTGGTAGAGCTTCTCTGCATACTATGTTTATTATTTTATTACTTTCTTGTAGTGAAATATATTAGTTTTCTGGAGTTCCAACTCTAGATAACCCGATATATAATTGGTAATGAGAAAAACATCCCTTGCTCAAATCTATTCCCACAAATTTGAAAAGATGTCCCCGAGACTCGTTTATTGAAAACGATATATTCACCAGAAACTGCAACCACTTTAAAGAAATAGGCAGATACGTTGGGATCATAGGGATACGTGGAATATGCGCCAGTTGTCCGACGTCAAGCCCAGTTAATATTATTGCTTTGATGGTGTTCCTCCGCAAATCTTTTATCAAGATAGTCTTGTGCCATTACACATGTTAGGTGGGTTCAAGTTGCATAGTAGCATTATTGAGATAACAATATTTAATTTGAGGTTGTGTGGCGGCAGGCCAGAAAGATTTAATGAATTTAAAAATTCTTGAGGGTAGTACACACTGTCCTCAATGTCGGTGACTGTATCAATGGATTTGTAATGTTTAACTTGGCAGGGAACTACTTGTAAGATCATTGTATTAATTTTATTAACTGTTTTCTTTCTGGGATCTACTATTGCCCTTGAACAGAGCCAACGATAGTCTCTTTGCAATGAATTTCTCAGATCAGGATATATCGCCTCTATAAGATAATATAATTTATGGACTATAGGTCGTATCCAGCATCAAGTTTGATTTTAGCACTACCGTTCTCACTCGGTCATCCGTCCGTCTGTTGAAAGTGACTCACAACAACCCATCGTCCAGCAATCTTTCTGTATGGCACGATTTATCTTTTAAGTGAAAATAATAGTTTTGGGAATTATTGATAGAAAATCTTCTTCTTTTGAAGTTTTAAGAATAAATTATTCATGTTTGATATACAAGGGCAATGTTTTATTTTAATTATTAAAACTAGAGTAAATTTTAATCATAATGGCTTTAATTGTGTTTATATGTGGTCTATTAGTATTCTCTTTTAATTATAATATTTTTATTACTTCATTAAGATTAGAAATATATAATTTTGTTTTGTTTTGATTTATTTTCATATGTATATACTGATCAGTATATTTAATATATATTTTATAATAATGATACCTACTTTTTGGGTTTGTCAGACTGTTTTAAGTTTATCATCATCATTACACGATACAAATTTATACCGAAATATTGTTTACATTTTAAATTTCTGAATTTACCACCAAAGATATATGAACACATATTCGCAGCCTACCAATTAATTTCAAAGTGCGTATTCGCATCTAGTGAATGTCGACAGAAGGCGGTGGCTCATCCATACGTCCGTCAAAGTTTAAGTTTGAGATACAAGGATAGAAAAGGTTGTCTTGCGATTCGTTAAATATCACATTAAAACAGATTGGCTGATAATCGAGTTGCGAAAGCAGAGTTGGAAAACTATCGGACTAGGACGATCACCAAACACAAGTAACAATGAATATAGATTAATATACTGTCTACATCAGCAGTCCCCTGAGAATAGCACATTCATGCTTCGGAAAGAATTATATTAGATATATAACCTCAGCATCATAGAAATACATCTAACATACATAGTATTGAGATAGTGATCAATGTTTTAACTAGGAAATCGGTTGGATTGGTTAATGTGAATATGGCGTTTATGTAAATCCTCTTGGTGTTACCCCGAGTATTTACACACACACAGTCAGGTTATTCCCCACAAAGATATAAACGAATACTTAAGTACACATATACCTGTACAGTGACTACTGGAGTTGTGCGCCAGCACAAAATTCTAATTTAAAATGCATTTCTAGGTAGTGTGCACTTTCTCCCTATCAGGAAACACACGTCCAGTTTTGCAGTTACACATGTATTTCTCGACTACTGTTTACCTGAGTCTGTTCCGACAAGACGACATTTTGGGTTAATGTAAACATGCTGATTCATCATATGTATTCAAAAATCGCGTACATCTTAAGACTTCAAAAGTTTCACCAAAAAATAAGATGCCAACCTTCATTTTCAATATAAAGGTTGGTGATATTGCAAACCCTGCTTTTACAGGTATAAGATCTACATTCAACAGAGAACCATTAATCGATTTTGTGTTTGATTGCAAGTAGTTTCTAAAATATTGCATGAAAAGCATTATAAAAATTAGATTTTTGAGGGCCAATAATTCTCTTAGTTATTAACTAGGAGAAAATTATTATATACAATTTTCGTGAGGAATGACATCTTGAAGTATGTCTGGGTTGTTAAACAATATTCTGTATAAGAACCATTGCAAGAATGAACTATATTAATTAATAACTATTGAAAATGGTTAAGCTTAACAGCAAATATGGCAAGTCAACTATAGCATAATTATGTTCACATGTTAAAGCAACACATAAAAATAACACGTAAATCACGACCTCTTAGTATATATTATTACAACAGGCATATCTGATATGTCCTGTTATAAACATCATTATGTTCAATATTGTGTAAAATTTTTAAATAAATAGGACTTTATGTTAAAAAAAACACAATTGTTGTAATTTAGAGTGCAAATATAAAGTACTCAAAAACTCAAGAAATTATGAAAATACTTTCCAGGGGTTGGCAGACATGCCAAGTGCAAATAGAGGCCGAGCTACAAGGAATGCAGGAGCAGGAAGTGTCTGGTTATGTAGGCGGAATGCACTGCCAGCTGGTACCACCACCTCCAAAGTGAAGACAAGTACAAGTGGAGAGCGAGCCACAAGGAACATAGGAGCAGGAAGTAGCTGGCTATGTTGGCAAGATGCATGGCCAGCTGGTACCAGCACCTCCAAGGTCAAGTCAACTGTAAGTGAAGGCAAAGCCACGAGGAATGCAGGAGCAGGAAGTGGCAAGCTATGTTCGTCGGATGCATGCCATCTGGTACCAGCATCTCCAAGGCGAAGCCAAATGCAAGTGGACAGAGCCACAACGAATGCAGGAGAACGAAGTAGCTGACTATGATGGGGGGAAGCACTGCCAGTTGGTACCAGCACCTCAAATGCGGAGCCAAGTGAAAGGGGAAACCGAGTAACAAGGAACGCTGAAGCAGGTAATGGCTGGCTATGTTAGTGGAATGCATTGCTAGCTGGTACCAACACCTCCAAGTCGAAGACCAAGTGCAAGTGGATACTGAGCCACAAGGAACGCAGGAGCAGGAAGTGTCTGGCTGCATTGGTGGGATGCACTAACAGCTGGTACCAGCACCTCCAAGGCAATGACAAGTGCGAGTGGAGCAAGTATCACAAGTAATGCCTGGAGCAGGAAGTGGATGGTTATGTTAGTAGGATGCACTTATAGTTGGTACCAGGACTTCCAAAGCAAGGACAAGTGCAATTGGAGAACGAGCCATAAGGAACAAGGGATCAGGAAGTTGCTGGCTATGTTGTTGGGATGCCCTGCTAGCTGGAACCAGCATCTCAGAGGCGAAGACAAAAGCAAGTGTACAGAAAGAGCCACATCACACACAGGAGCAAGAAGGTGCTGGCTATGTTGGTGTGATGCATTGCAGGTAGGTACCAGCACCAACAAGGCAAAGAAAAGTGCAAGTAGAGACATAGCTACAAGGGACACACGAGCAGGAATTTGCTGGCTATGTCGGTGTAATTCATTGATAGCTGGTACTAACACCTCCAAGGTGAAGACGAGTGCAAGTGAAGACAGGACAACAAGAAGAGCTAGAGATAGCTGGCTATGATTGTATGATTGATAGATAGATGGTACCAGCACCTTCAAGGCGAAGACAGGTGCAACTGGCGACAGTCACAAGGAACACTGGTGCAGGAGTGGCTGGATATCTTGGTTTGATGCATTGCCAGCTACTACTAGCACCTCCAAGTAGAAGATAAATACAATTGGAGAGCGACGCACAAGGAACTCAGGAGCAGGAAGTTACTGGATATGTTGGCATGATGCAATGCTGGCTGATAACAGCACCTCGAAGGCAAATACAGGTGCAAGAGGAGACAGAGCCAAAAGGAAAACAGGAGCAGATATTTTCTTGCTATGTTGGTGGGATGCACTACTAGCTTGTACAATACCTCCATAGCAAATACAAGTGCAAGCAGGCAAGGAATGCAGGAGCAGGACGTTTCTGACATTTTGAGTGGATGCACAGCTAGTTTGTACTAGCACCTCCAAGGCAAAGACAAATGCAAGTGGACACAGAGCCAAAAGGATCGCAGGATCAGGGGGTGGCTTGCTATGTTGGTGGGATTAATTGCTAACTGGTACCAGCACCTCCAAAGCAAAGGCAAGTGCAGATTGAGACACAGACACAAGGTTCGCAGGAGCAGAAAGTTTCTAGCTATGTTGGTGGTATGCACAGCTAGCTGGAATCAGCCCTTCCAAGGCGAAGCCAAATGCAAGTGGAGACAGCCAAAAGGAATGCAGGAGTAGGAAGTGGCTGGTTATACTGGTGGGCTGCACTACCAGCTGGTACAAGCACCTCCAAAGTGAATACAAGTGCAAGTTGATTCACAGCCAAAAGGAATGCAGGAGCAGGAAGGTGCTGGCTATGTTGGTGTGTTGCATTTCTTGCTGGTACTAGCTCCCCGTAGGCAAAGATCAGCGTAAGTGGCGACATGGCCAGAAGAATAAGCAGGAGCAGGAAGTGGATGGCTGTGTTGGTGGGATGCACGGCCAACTGGTACCAGCACCACCAAAACAACAAGGCAAGTGCAAGTGGAGACAGAGCCACAAGGAACACAGAAGCAGAAAGTGGACGGCTATGTTTGTGGGATTCATTGCTAGCTGGTACCAGCACCTCCAAGGCAAAAAAGAGTACAAGTGGAGACCAAGCCACAAGTTATGCAGGAGCAGGTAGTTGCTGGCTATGTTGGTGGGATGCATTGGTAGCTGGTACAACACCTCCAAAGCAAAGGCAAGTGCAAGTGGAGAGAGAGTAACAAGGAATGCAGGAAGTGGCTGGTTATATTGGTGGGATGCACTGCCAACTAGTAACAGCACCTCCAAGGCAAAGCCAATTGCAAGTGGAGACAGAGCCACAAGTTATGCAGGAGCAGGAAGTTGCATGCCACTTAGATGGAATGCACAGCTAGCTGAAACCTGCACCTCCAAGGCTAAAGCAAAAGCAAGTGTGGACAGAGTCACGTTGAACACAGGAGCAGAAAGTTGCTGGCTATGTTGGTCGAATGCACTGCTAGCTGGTACAACACCTCCAAGGCAAAGACAAGTGAAATTGGAGACCGAGGAGCAAGAATCAGGCGCAAGAATTAGCTGGCCTTGTTGGTGGGATGCACTGCTAACTGGTACCAATCCCTTCAAGGCAAATACAAGTGCAAGTGGACACCAAGCCAAAAGAAATGCAGGAGCAGGAAGTGTCTCGCAATGTTTGTGATTCATTGATAGCTGGTACCACCACCAAGGAAAACAAACGAGTGCAAGTGGAGACAGAGCCACAAGCAATGCAAGGGCAGGATGTGGCTGACTATGTTTGTGGAATGCACTGCTACCTGGTACAAAAACCTCCATGGCAAATACAAATGCAAGTGGAGAGAGGGCCACAAGGAAAGCTGGAACAGGAATTTTTGGCATTTTTGGGGGGATTCACAGCTGGTTTGTGCCAGCACCTCCAAGGTGAAGACAAGTGAATGTGGAGAAAGAGCCACAAGGAATGCAGGAGCAGAAAGTTTCTAGCTATGTTGGTGGTATGCACAACTAGCTGGTACCAGAACCTCCTAGGCTAAGACAAGTTCAAGAACAGACAGAGAAAACCAGGAGTAGGAAGTGTATGGCTATGTTTGTGGGATGCAGTGCTAACTGGTACCAGCCCTTCCAAGGTGAAGATATGTGCGATTGAGACAGAGCCACGACGAATGCAGGAGAAAAAAGTTGCTGGTTATGTTAGTGGGATGCACTTTCAACTGGTACCAGAACCTCTAAAGCAAATACAATTGCAAGTGGAGACAGGGGCACAAGAAATGCAGGAGCAGGAATTTTCTGGCCGTGTTGGTGTGATACACTGATAGATGGTACCAGCACATTGAAGACAGAGCAACAAGGGACACATTAGCAGGACTTTGCTTGCTTTGTTGGTGGGATGCACTGCCAGCTGGTATAAGCACCTCCAAGGCAAAGACATTTGCGATTGAGATAGAGCTACAAGGAATGCAGGGAAATGAAGTGCAGGCTATGTTGGTGTGATGCACTGCTTGCTGGTACCAGCACCTTTAAGGCAAAGGCAAGCACAATTCTAGACAGAACCACAAGTAACACAGAGGCAGGAAGTGGCTGGCTATGTTGGTGGGATGAATTTCTAGGTGTTACCAGCACCTCCGAGGCGAAAACATGTGCAAGAGGGGAGAGAGCTACAAGGAACACAGGAGAAGGTAGTGGCTGGTCATGTTGGTGGGATGCACTGCCAGCTGGTACCAGCACCTCCAAGGCGAAGCCAAGTCACGTGCTGCACCTCACATACTAGGCTACTTACAACATTGATGACTGCATTTCGTACCACGGTACTCCATGTATTTCGCGCAGAAATACTTGCCTCAGAGATGCACAATCGGCTCTCAAGACCTCTCTTTTTCAAGCTGCCAAAATCTCTCGAACCTACAAATCTACAATTTTTCGAGATAAGAAATCGTCAAATCACCACTATATTGTCTTAAACTTTCAACTTATTTTGAAATATTAAAAAAAATTAGGGTCTAATAATACAATAAATTATTTAAATATCAACTAATTTTTTATAGTCATTCAGTGTAACTTTGCACCACTCAAGGGTAACATTGAGCCACACATTTTTGTTTATAACCAAGGATTTAAGCCGCCTGTCTTAACATAGGTATACTTCTCTGCGAACTATTGTATTCCTAGGCAACGAACATGGCAATGTGAAGGGATTCTTCGAGCCTTTATTTAAAGTTAAATTAAGCACGTAGTACAAAGCTGCTCTGGTGAAAGAAGTTCCCCAAATGACGTTTTAAATTGCAACAAATTTCTACTAATATAATATTTGTTTCACCTCGGAGATAACATGTAAACTTACGTAAAGTGAACACTGAAAATCTTTCGTACGTTTACATTCCACTTATACTAATGTGTTCCAGTCCCGAGCGCAAATATAATATAGTAACGACTGCTCTCACAGCCGAACTGAAACACAAATTGAAACGGGCGTCTACAGAAGGGCAGGGGGAGGGCTTGCTTGCTCCCCATACCCAACCACAAAACTGAACTTTTTCCCCATCAAGTGCAGAAAATTCACTACCAGTACAGTTTATTTATATAGTGATATCTTCAATAATATGCTGTTTTCGTTTTTTGGTACTGCACAAATCAACGAATAAATATTCATTTTATAACTTATATAAAATGGGTTTGATTAATAAAAGTGCTTTCTCAAACTGATACGTTTAATAAATTTTATAAATGCTTACATCGTTATTGAATTAAAATGCAAGCTCTTTTGCAATACTGAGCAATTATAGTTTACACTGTAAATTCCAGAGGCAGGCCAGTACTGGGGCAAACGATAACAGAGTTCGTGTCGCTGCGTTTGCAATATTTTAGTTTGATTTTTTTGTGGTTATCAAATCAGGATTTGTAAAATTATAATGCTTGCCTATTTATTCATCAAATATTTAATGGAATTATGCACTTGTGGTGAAGCTCAAGAGAGTTCTTTGATTATAAGATTGCATTCAAGACATTTGAAATGTTGATGAAACTTCGGGCGAAACTAACTAGGTTGGTTTGTCAAAAGTTTCTGGTTTTAAATTACTTTATTGAAGTTATCGGAGGTTCGGACATATTAAATAATCAATGAATAAACAGAAAAACTGCAAGTAGTTGTAACCGTTGAAGAACATTTCCAACAAGTATTATATTGTCATCAAAAAAATTTAATCCAGCAACCTTGCGAGCTGCATTACTAGTGTAAATACTCCTGTAAGAACTTCCCGAGGAATACATATAAAGTTGGTACGCAGGAAGAAATAGGAGGTATTTGGGACTCATCAAGTTCATGGATCACCCAGAACATTAAATGCAACAGATACGCAGCCGCCTTAACAAGAAGCGTAACGCCCACGAACAGCCACACATGCAGAAACTGTGGCATGTGACATAGAAGTGCTGCTCCCACGCTCGCCGAGTGCGATGGTGATTGCTAGGGCTGGGCTGGCTAAGCCATCATGCCCCACACATGCTTTATGGAGCTGTGAACTAGGCAGTCAGGGTAGCACTGTGTATAAAGCACTCTCCTAGCGACATGGCGATGCAAGTTATTTTGGCTTCTGCAATGTCGATATATGGTCGGAGGATATGATTGACAACATTATGGATGTACGACATACTCGCCATGCTCCCATGAGTGAATACGAGAGGCCATTGGTATGTGTACCTTATGGCCCCTATACCGTAATAGCAGGCGTGGGCCCAGTATGGCGAGTGCGAGAGCATGATGGATTGTTCTACTCACCCGCACGTCTACGAGCGGGACGGGAACACTGCCAAGGTAGAACTACGCTTTACTGACCACAACTCTCCCACACCACTGGAGTTCACAGAGATAAGGATAAGCAGATGTAAGTAAACCTACCTCCAACAATATGTTGTTTACTGTTCGTGCAGACACATGGTGTGCTACAGTGAGGGCGCTGATTCGCCTCTGTCGCACATCTTCTCTACCACTGACACATCACGTCTCAAGTGACAGGCAGATGTGCGGAGCGTCCAGCCAGCCTCCCGGAGTGAGTCTCACTATACGACCACACTCAACCGCCGTGTTCCAGGCATTGCACACACTGTGATACACTCGCACAGACAACTGCACTCGTCACATTGTCAGTCAGATGACCTGTGAGAAGACACTCGGTGTAATGGCTGCATGTGACTGAATGGTGGCCATACACTTACCATCAGATTGCTATCTACACACCAACAGTTTGTACTGCAGAGCGATTTAGACGATTTCCACTATTGTATATCGATTATTATTTTAAAAGTGTATTCTCGCGAGGACAGAAATTTTCGAAAGTCATATCTAATCTGCGGTTGAGAGGAACATATGTATATATAGTAGGTGTATTAACCATACAATCGCCTGAGTGCAGGGTTAGCGCTAAGCAGTCTCGTGGTATGGACGCTAGTAAAGGCTGTTCACGATAAAGTGAGCACTTTTGAAATTAACTGTCGAAAATTGTCACTGCTCCATCTGCATATATTTTAACGGGTTCACTGAGTGACATGCGTCCAGTAAAGTTGCTAACGATGGAGAGAAAGTAGTTCGGTGTCTTATCGTTGAATTAAAAGTGTTAGGTAACCATTTGTGATCAATTATTCCTTCCGATTTCTATTTATTTTACGCATGTCAGTGTAAAAATAGTAGATTTGTAAAATATTTACTTCAATAATAATTATACAGTTTGAGTTGACCGACGCGTGAATAAAGTGATGATCACGGTAGCTTTTATTTTACATGTGGTGGAAGAATACACAACGTGCATACAAGTAGATCCTATGCAGTGCTTCCAAAAGTGCTCAGTTTACCGTGAACAGCCTTTAGTCGTTTGTTCGCGATTTCTTCATACTTTCTCAGCAAAACCTTTGGAAAAAACACCCCATATGACGTGTTCGGTTCTTTCCTAAATATATCACATAGCCCAAACGTTTTATATTTCTGTTGAAAATAAAGGTGCCTAATTCTTGATTAAATTGAACTTGTATTTGTGTTATATCTAAAATAATTATGTTAACTTTAAAATGAATACGAATAAAACGGGGAGAAAACAGGCTGTTGGCAATGCCTGATAAGCAATAGGTCTTCTATAAAACAATATTAGAGTGAGTGCGCACCAATGTGGAATATCGTCTCTCTCTTAAGACTTTGTTAAGTTTTGTTCGCAATATGCGGAGGAATACAGAGCAAGTAGAACATACGCAAGGTTCCAGAACAGTTGGAAGTAACCGTGAATGGACTATTCCAGCACACTGCAGCGGCGAGATTCTCACTGACTTGTCGGGAACTAACTGTCGTTGTAGGAACTACGAGTGGGGTGTCAAGCCGCCACACCAGCAAGTGTGGTGTCGCCATGACGCACAATTCTCACCTCGCTGCACTCCCCATTAGCAGATTATATTATATTATATATATATATGTATATATACACACACACACAGCGTTGTTTCACATTGTGATTATCTTCATTTGTGGAACTTGATAGTATTTGCTGCTATAGCTGCAGCGAAACCGAAAAAAATAGTATTTTACACCAAATAATTTAAAAAAATTAAAAGAAATTTTTATTCCAAGAAAATTGTATAACATACAGTGGGTAAAAGTTGTACAATGCATCATACAATTATAAAATTATGTTTTTGTTTTCTTTCAAACACCCTTAAACATCGGGTATGGAGCAGCGCCAGAATTCAAGACTGGGGGAAACGGGAGATCCCCAAAAAAAAACCCGCTGGCCAGCAGCAGCATCCGGCTCAATTCAGACGTTCGAGAATACAAGCGCGACCCCGCCGAGAATAAAATACGGTTCGCCTAGGCGAGAACTCTGCCCAATGCACCACCGCGGTCCTATGTAGACAAGAGAACCTTCCTACTAAGGCTTCCTATTAAGGCAATAAAACTTTAGCTTAGTGTTATATATTTACGAAACTCTGTGACCGATTTTAGCTTAACTTTGTATACTGTATCTACGGCAATCATCGAATGTGCTAATAATTACATTTTTGTCCTCCATTTATGAAGATGGTCACATGAAACAACTGGTTTTATGAGAGATATCTCGAGGACCAATCACCCGGTTCCCACCAAATTTGTCGCGCAGGCAGTTCTATAGTAGGGTACATAAGTGTGGCATTGATGAAAACCGTTTCGGTTAGTATCTTATATCTACTAAACAATAAAACAAAACTAAACCAAATTGTGTTCACTAACAGTATTCAATAGTAGATCAGTTATGTATCCAGAGATCTCTTTTCCCGGCATTATTGAATAAATTAACTGCAAAAAAAACTTTTAAAACCAATCTTATATTTATAAATACACAAAAAAGAGAAAAATAATTATAGTAGTTACAAAATTTGTAGAACTTATAAGACGTGGTCGAACAGCCATAATAAACTTTACTACAAATTGATATTTTTGTATATATTTATATTTAATATATAAAAGCTCGTCATTATATAGAACGTATACCTAATCTGCACGAGCATAGTAAGCACATATCTTATGTAATGATCTTAACTATTCTCGCCAAGCTTTTATATACTAAACATAATTTGATACAAAAATATCAATTTATAGTAATGTTTATTACGACTGTTCGATCACATCTTACAAGTTCTAAAAATTTTGTAACTGCCATAATTAGTTTTCTCTTTTAAGGCCATTTATAAATAAAAAGGTTGGTTCTGAAAGGTTTCCTACAGTTAAATTATTTTTCACTTTTTAGTCTCAACAATGTTTTATTATTTTTGTATAGGTAGACTATTTATTAATTCGTAGACTCGCGAATGTATAAATAACCTACCTATATAATAACAATAAAAACAACAGGCAAGACTTAAAAAAAAAAAGTTAAACACGGGTGGCGCCTTCCACACTTCATGCTGCAACCTGACGAACAGTGATGCACAGCAGGCAGACTGCACACCAGTTCAGTGCATAGAGGTCGGACAGACACCTACCGTACATACAAGCAAGGCAAGTTAAATAAAAGTTTGTAAAAATAGTGGCAGGTGAGAAAACGGAACAATTTGCCATATTTCCGAAGCAATTTAATTTTGCACACCAATAGCGCTACTGAAGGCCAAGTAAACTGACATTATTTAAGTGGAATGAGACACTGTTTTTCGAAATGGCAGCCATATAAAAATTGTTATAAGTTTGTCACACATATTAAACAATGTAACCAAATTAAACCAAACATTTTATGCTGAGATTACCTATAAAAGAATCGTATACAGAACCTTTTTAAAAGGCAATTTTTAAGAGAGCGTCAAATAAGAAAATAAAATTTTTATACCATATCTTACAGACCAATCAACTGGCTTTCACCAAATTCTTAAAACAAGTATGTAGGGCTATAGGTTGGAAGTTACTTCGCTACTTATTTTCAAAATGGAAGCTCTGTAAATATTTCAGGTTAGTAAACCCTTTCATTCAAAACATTGTACTGATTACATCTAAAGATGAAGCTTCGTATCCGACCTCTGTGATGCAATTGATTGAACACTAGCTTATGGTTAGAGTCCTGGGCAAGGCACGAGTCTCCTTCTGTCTCACTTGTTTCTGGTTTCATCTCGGTTGATATTGCTGTCAATGAGAAGTCACCGCCATCCCACTGTTTAAACTTTTAAGAAATTCACTTAGAAAGAGAACAGCAAGTTGTATCAGTAACTTGTTTTTGCAAATGTGATTCTACGCTAGTTGTCAAATCTAACTATATGTGGATTTGTCGTTGCATTTTGCACTTGTAATCAGGACAGCCCTGGCATTACTTCCACTGAATAAGAATTGTGTATTTCAGGCGAATTCGAACTCGGTCTATGCAAGCATGCACAGTTTGTAGATGGCCGGGTCGTCGTAAAGAATGGTGTGGCTAGGTGACATAGGTATGGGTTAGCACGGTTGAAGTGGCACCGGGGGGTGGGCACCTCAGCTCAGCAGTATTGTGATATCGGAGAGGAGGGTGATGGCCGGAGCTGGACAGGACGCTAGGTCCTGCCCGAGTGCAGTGTGAGCCAGCTCGCATCCTGGCTGGCAGCCCGCCTCACCCACCATATTGCAGTCCTCATTTGATTATTTATTACTAATTCAAAATTAAAAGGATTTATAGAAGAATGTTACAATAGAAGCATAGATAATTACCTTACCCATCATTATGTACATAGTTTTTTTTATAAATATGCATTAATATTTCATATGCTAACTGAATACAATATTTTATACATACTAATTCATTCTCACCTTTTAAGGTCAACCAGGAGACACAACCCCCCCCCCCCCCCAAGCAGCAAAATATAGTTGGCCCACAGACATTCAAGAAGCGGAATACAGCCGCAGATGCATGTGGCACACATGATGAATGATGACTGTGGTATGATGTGTTTACGCGTGGGCCACATACGGATATTTAACCGACAGCAGAGGTCTGGCAAACCCAGAGTTGCCCATAAGTCAACCACAAGCGGGCCACTTATTCTTGATGAACTGTTTGCTGATGTCTGGGAAAACAAGAGTTGCCCGTAAGTTAAACACAAGCGGGCCACTTGCAGCTTTCTGCTTCTGGCCTGCCGTAAGTAAACCACATGTCGTTAGCCAACTGTTGGTAAGCCACTTGTCGTCCAGCTATTGGCCACTTGCGGCCCACACACACACAGCTTGCCATGCATTTTAAAAACAAAAAAATAATTGTGTCTAACCTAAATAAAATTTATGTATTTACCATATTAATATGTGTTATCTTCAGCTTTATGTCACAATCAGTAAATTATTTTTTGGAGAAACCTAGAATCGAACTCGCAAACCTTTAGTTTACAGTCAAGCATGCTACCAACTACTCTTATGTATTCATATATAACCTTTTAAGTAAATCTGGATACTTACTTCACATACATAATCCATTATTAGCTTTGCTGTGCGTTTTGTTTGTGCGTTTTGTTTAAAAGACTAGTATTTTAGTTTCGGACTACCCTCAGGTAGAATTTAAAATGCAAAATGATTTTGTTTTGCGTGTTATGCTTTGATGGTTTCTGGCCTAAAAACTCTTTTTTACTATTACAAGCAATGCGACGTGATAATTTTATTTCATATATACATGAAATCAGAAAAGCAATTGAATATGCATATGCTATTTGCTACTGCACAACAACATATAGTCGGTATTTTATAAATGGAACATAAGCTTGATGATAATGTTTCCTCAGTAATAAGGAATAGTTGGCATACCACAAAGGGTGGTATGTACTCTTTGGCAAACATCACCCACACATTCTCTACATACTATAAGATGCCTGTGGGTGTTTCACACACATTTGCTTGTGCGCCATATATGAAATTCCGTCAGTCATTTTGCGTTAGATGGCACACAATTTCCCACATGATGATGCCCAACTATCAGAAATGAACCATTCTATCACACGAGGGCTTTATGCACAAATATGATCTTATAATCATACTCTTTGGCATACATCAACCATACATTATTTACATACTCTAAGATACCCGTGGCTGTTTCACTTATGTTTGCTTATGGGCCATATATTAAATTATGTCAATAATTTTGTGTTTAATGCCCCACATCAAAAATACTTCCCAAGCAAATACGTGGTTTTATTGTGTACCACATACGAAAACACTTACAGTCATGTGGGCGAACATGTACCACCTGTGTCAACAGTTGGCCGACTGTTATCTGCTTGTTGTTTGTTACTTGGGATATTAACAATTAGGTACAAACATGTGTAAAAAACACCATTAAATAGTGAAACATTTCCAGTAATGACCTTGATTCACCTGTTACCACACTCAAACGAATAATGTCTGTACAAGGGGGGAGAGAACCTTTTGAGGGTTGACACAGGGCGGGGAAGATGTAGTGAAGTGCGGAGGGGAAGACAAAAAAGGGGGAGGGGGAAGGCGTGACGTCACGCGTGGCCTTGGTCGCGCGCACACCGCCGCGTAGCTCCCACTACACCAAAAAAAAAAAAAAAAAAACAGGTAGAGAATGCGGGTCTCCGCAGCGAGTTATGTGTATCGCCCTCCGCAGTCACCAGACCTGCCTACCCTGCTTCCATTACGTCACCTGTCTCTTCATTATTAGCCAATCCTATATGGCACTGTATTCGAGGTTTCTACGCCATTTTTTAATCAGCCCTTTGAAAAAATAACCTCATAAAAGTTATATTTCATTTTGTAATTAAAATGAATACAAACCGGGAGAATATACACTACGTAGGTGTGTTTGGTAATGCCTAGTAAGAAATAGTTCTTAAAGTGAGTGTCACTAATGCCGTGCATCGTCACTTTGTGACATTTTCTAGACGTCGTTAAGTTTAGTTTGAGGCAAAGGAATATCCTGCAAGTAGAACTTTAGCACGCCACGCTTCAGAAAAGTTGTAAATAACAATGAATTAAGTACACACACTTTATGCTATGAAGTTGCCCCCGAAATTATATGTCCGGGGGGGGGGGGGCGTTAATTGAGCGGTTAGCATGCTCTCCTGCCACAACTGCGAATCAGATTCAATCCCCGGCCGGGTCACTGCCGGATTTTTGTATGTGGGAATTGTGTCGGACGATGACACTGGTCGGTGGGTTTTCTCGGGGATCTATCGACTCCCCCGCCCTTTCATTTTGGCGCTGCTCCATACTCACCTCAATCAACCTCATCAGCTCTTAAGACCTCGCTGTTAAGAAGACACCCAAATATCTTCACTCACATGTCCAGGGTGCTCACAAAGTTATCAATATGCAAATACAACTGAGGGTATTTTTTTACTTTTAATAATAGTTTGTATATGTTGAACTTGATAATCACCACATAAGCAACTGACAACGCACAAATTACATCACGACAAACAATAAAATATATTCTATATTTGGTCTACGATATGTGAACACTAAATAATTGATTTCGAAGTAATATTGCGGTACAGTTGTCTTGCAGATTCAACTGGCTATGTTATGAATGCGTTTTAGCATTTTCAAACAGGCAAAATTAAAACGGTGGTGGTTTTGGCAATTTGTATTTCGTATTTTGTTAGCTTCGAAGCTGACAAACACAAAACACAAATTACAAAAACACGTCATATCTTGTGTATACAAACCGGGTCACGTGACCATTTTGTTAACAAGAAGTGCCAACTGGAAGACGGCCTCAGCTTGGACGAGGAGCTCTGTTACTGCACGTGTCTGCTAGCCGCACTCGCTTCACATTCTCGCCAGACCTCCCCCCAGGGCGAGACTGTTCTCGTGCAGTGTTCAAGCTATCCGAGTCTGAACTCTGCTCACCGCAAGACTGCAGTACATACTGGGGGTGGATGCCAGGTAAGCCGCTTCTTGTGACTCACCACTGTGCTGTGTCGGCACCCGCCACTCTGCAAGGTTCCATGCATACTGAAGTGAAGAAATGAATGGCAGCGCAGGTGTGTACACGAGACTGGTGACGGCTCAAGGTCAACTTGTGCGGGTTTACAAACTTCGTGGTACAGCCATACATCTACAGTGTTAGTGTTAGTGTTAGTGGTGTAGTAGCAAACAAGACTGCCATATTGGATGTCGATTTCACTGAGCAGCATGGGTATTACGGTCATCACATGCTGCATTAGCCTATGCAAGTTCTACCTTAGCAGCGGTTATAACAGCTAGGCACCATGTGCTTTCGTCGCCTGGAGTGGTCGCACTTCATACCAGGTTTAATACTACGGACTGTCATCGGTCAATAGGAGTCATAATGAATCAGTCTGTAGGTATCAGTCTGCTGGAGTCAACTGTCTGCTTTAGGTGTGACCATTTATTTGAAGGTGAGTAAAGAACTTGTCTGGAAGAAACTGTTGAAGATATAACTGCATAG
Source organism: Dryococelus australis (assembly GCA_029891345.1). Classification (NCBI taxonomy): domain Eukaryota; kingdom Metazoa; phylum Arthropoda; class Insecta; order Phasmatodea; family Phasmatidae; genus Dryococelus; species Dryococelus australis. The sequence goes on from CM056995.1 coordinate 175,705,711, forward strand.
TAATGTTATCAAGGAACTAGCATCTAAAGCCTGCCTACCTGTGGGGATGTTCAATGTCTTCACGCGATTGGTTAGTTACAATCATGTGGTAACTCGGTGATTGGCTGCTTGGTGTCCGAACATACGATTGGTTGTCAGTATGACGTCATAAGGCTTGCATACTCGCATATATTACAAGTAGTTGGGAGGTCAGCTGAGAGGCTTAGTTTGACAGTGGCTGTCGTGAAAGATAGATCGTCTCGACTAGCTTCTGTCTCTTCACATCTAAGTCTTATTCTGCATCTGCGATGTCTTCGGGTACTCCAGAGCTAATAGTAGCTACAAGTGTCATCGACTTCTTCGGGAGTGGTACCTAGAACATCATTGCCGGCATTACCTGCTTCTTTAGCTCCAGCACCTTCATCTCCTACAGGCCTGCCTGAGTCTCTGCCTAAACCACTACGTCGTCATCAGTGTCACTTTTGTGATGAGGTACTTACTTTCGACCATAACATACGGAAACACGAGTGCTTTAATTGTGTCAAGCCTGTCGTATGCCATATTTGTGTGACAGGTGTGGTAATCAGTTCAGCCGTAGTGACAGTTTACCTAGACATGCAGAGATCTATAAAGGTGAAGTGCATTTCTCATTCAGTACCACGGTACCAGGTTCACTGCAAGCAGGCCTCGTGTTACTTTTTCTCGAGTTTTCGGTTTCAAGGTCATGGAGTCAAGGTCACTGGCATCCAATATGGTGGTGGTAGTATGTTGTCAAGCCGAGGAGATTGGGGGGGGGGGGGGACGACCACTTAAACAGAAATAAATTTTTCAGTCATAAAACCACGTACTTATTTTGAAAGTGGAAGAAAAACCTACTTATTTGTCATACATTAAACTAGTTTATTTTACGGTAGCCCATTGTTTCTGAATATAACCTCAAAATTAAAAACTAAATGTACTGCTTTGATCGCTATTACCCACAGCGTGTGGCAAATGCGACCACAAAGTGGGTCAATTACGATCACAATATTCCTACTCATCTAGTTTTAGAAATAGGAGAGAATAATATTTTTACAGCCATTTCGATAGCTACTATGACTATACTAATACATGGTTAATTAAAAATAAACAGGACAACAGTATTTACATGGTACAGTAGTAGAAAAAATGTTATTTGTTGGGAGTTGCTAATACCTACAATTGATACATTCAAAAAGAGGAAGCTTTGAATTACGAACAGTTAACTGATACTTCACAGTACTTTTATAATGCTACGAAAACATAGGTCACAACTATATACTTCAGGACTCTCCCATCCAGTGCGAAGAGAATGAGCCCAAAGCCCACCAACTGTGCACCTATACCACATTTAATTTTCCATACCAAATTCATCACACACTAAAACATTTTCCCTCGTCGTACACAGAAACGTAATCACTTACAGCATCGTCACAAATATCGTTCTAATCGATATCGTCGCATTCTAAAGACGTGTCCCTTGAAGTAAACTCCTTTTTCAAGTTGCTTCTAATTCTTCTTGCTTGTGCTGTTCTTGACATGGTGTCAACATATGTTTTCTTTCGTTGTGCTGATTCATCATTTTCTTTTTTCCACTTTGTTCTGCATCTTCACTTCCAAATTATTCTTCTGTGGCGTGGTACTCAAAATCTCTGCATGTTGTTTTCTTCTACTTTTGACAACAGCGCCCACTGATTTTGCTTTTCCAAGCAGAGGCGAAATGCTCTCGAAAGATACTGTAGGAATATTCTGTACAGAAGTGTATGTATTGGCCATATAATATGCTTTATCATTCGTTGGAATGGACACAGTATGTGTTTCCATGTAAGTTTCCACCGGTTGTGAGGAAAGAAGTCTGAGGAACTGTGGTTAGGTTTCCAGTTTCTAACTCATAAGCAAAATCCTCATTTGTAAATATATTAGCATCCAAAGGCATAATCTCTGTGGCTTTAAATCCTGATACACCATTGGCAATTGTGGTCACATGTGAATAAGCAAGATTAATCAGAGTTGCAAAGTCGCCAGGCTTAATGATTATCTTGCATTCATCTTCACGAAAATATCACATTCCCTATGGTATGCCTTCTTCAGTGGTCCAGAAAATGTGACATCCAGTGGTAGTAAGTGGTGGGAGGAATGAGGTAGAATTGAAACCATGACAAATCCATGGAGTTTGGAAAATTCATATACCTCAAGCGCCACATGAATTTAATGGTTGTCAAGGATTAAAAGAACAGGTTGCTCTAGAGATGATTTCACATGGTCATGAAAGTGTCGAAGCCAGTCCATGAATATTGTTTCGTTTGACCAACGGGTATTAGAGCATGTTTACATTGCTCTAGGAGGTCCGCCTAGAGTAGGGTCCGTTCTCTTTCAAGGGAAAACAAACAGCGGGACAAAACTATCCAGCAGTATTCACTGAACATAAGGCAGTAATATTTTCCCCTCTTTCCCAGCTTGTTACTGAACCAATTCTTATTTTGTCCCTTTGGTGCAATTATATAGCCAGGTTCTTGAACACTTCCCATCCCTGTTTCAACCATGTTATATACGTGTGTAGGGGATAACTTATGCTTGGACATTACCTCTTCAATGTTATTGAAACACTTTGACACTACTTCTCTGTTGAAACTCTTTATTCGCGCCATGCTAGTTGCTTCAGGCTTTCGAACGGAAAGTGATGAGTTCCATCGCAGGAATCCGTCAAGCCAGTACCGCCCCGCCATTCTGCTTGTTGTATTACAATGAGGAAGTCCTTTATTCTCTACAAACTTGAACGCAGCTCTTCTTACATCGACAGAGGTCAACCTGAAAAACATATTAGCTAGTCAGCTAGTCACATAGTCAGCTGTAACAATTCAATTTTTCAAACAATATGATAACTAGCGAATGTGTATAATTTAACTCGAATTCCACAAATGTTAATATGTATAATCTGTTATGCATATGTTTAGTATAGAATATGTTAAATTATTTACTTCTTGACAGTTGTGTTGGATGTAGAATTTAAACTTGTTGATAGTATCTATGTTGAAATTTTTTTCTTCTATACCAGAATGACCTAGAAGTAGAACTTTTGCTATTTTCTCTAGTAAGCAAAAAATCAGTTATATATATATTTTATAAATATCAGTCCACACCAGTTAACTCATCCGATATTACTGATTTCGAAACAATAGGCAAGGAAAAAATGAGAATTATTATTTTTTGTTCTCAAAAAATAAATTCCCGGACGAGCTGCAATGGAAAGAACACGGGCTTGGAGCTTCAGCAGGAATCAATAGTTATTAATGATATTAGACATTATTATTTTAAGAAATATGACATATAGATGTGAACATGAATAATAGTTTTTATTGAAGCTGCATATACAGGAAGAATTAATTTCGTAATAATATGAACCACAGTCAGATTCTAATCCTGTGAAGAAGTTCTTCGGAGGTTCAGACCGAGGAGAAATTTAATCGAGTGCAGCAACCGGTGGACAAGTTAGAGGTTGAAACGTATTTAGAGTTTGACTCCAGGCCGAGTCCAGTTCGTTTCCAACTTCCGGAGAACCAGCTCGCCGAGGACGGTATTTGGAGTCCCATCAGAGGATGAGTTTCAACCAAGTAGCTGTGAGGACCGTTGGCGTACAACAACCTAGAGCTGCCTTCATCTCCTTTAGTTGATTTCAAGATGTGCTCACATAAGACACTGTAGTGAAGTTTATTCGGAAAGTTTTAATATCAATGATTTCATTTCAGAACAACAGGTAACCATTTAGCGTGTTGGATTGGCCGACTCGTGTAGCCTATAATTTGATTATAAACAGTAAATTTTGAATAATTCATTGTCTTTCATATTTTTTATCAATGTTTTTTAATCATGTCCTCGGATAAGGTGAATATATGGGAATTAAGCCCATTGGAGGTAATAATCTAGGATTGTTCAATATTTTCTCACAATTTCATTAAAAGGAACACACTTACCCCACTTTGACTCCAATATTATTATTATTTCATCTTTATTTTGAATTAATTAACATTGGACCACTTGCGTTATCCGATTGTGGCATGTTTCTCGCTTAGCCTATATCTTATTTTTTAAGTTGATGGAAGATAATTTATATATATATATAATAAATACTTCTTATATGAATATATAGAGATAGTCGTGACAGAATTTCTACTAGGAATAGCAGAGGTAATTTAACTAGCTAATATCTCTGTTTCTTCACATATATCCATTCCTCCTTTAAATATTCCATATTGGTATAACTTTTTGCAGGTAGAATATGCATTTTATTTTCCTTGTGGCATTGGTTTTGGTTAAGCAATGCTACATAGCTATGTGCGTAAATGTAGCTTTTCTACCCAAAGAAGGTGGTGTGGCAATTCCAGTTTTAACACGACCTTGTAACATTGTATATGGGATACATTTACTCTTGGAAACGATTCGAATACTCTCTTAATTTTCAATACATTTCAGTGTATTCTCCAAATAATTCTGAGTCCACTTTGCCTTCTGAGTTTTACGATCATATGTATGGATCATCTGAAAAATAAAATTCAAAATAAATATGATGGGGAAATCGCGATCACTTGTGGGAATGGTAATAACTTGTGGGTAATGGTGATCACTTGCGTGGAATGGCGATCACCCCGATATCCATTGCCTCAACATGCGCGCTATCTCATTGGTCGCTACAAAAACTTTACTATTAACTTAATTTAAATCACTGTGGCGTTAAAACACAGTGTATATATCTAGCAAATCATTAATAACAGTATTTAGTGACGATATGTTAAATGTAAGTACTTGCATTTCAAAAACCAAATGCCGGAAATAACAAGAAAACCTTTTATAACATTATATTTAACTTAACACACACGGCGAAGAACAAAGTGACACTGGTGTAGGAAGAGGACGTAGTTCCAGTACGATAGTACAGATGGACCACACGTCGACGCACTTCCAGTCTCGATAGTTACAGAAAAAAAGAGGGTGATCGCCGCCCCCCCCCCCTTCTCACCGGGCACCGAAGACATAATATGCATGCTGACTTATGTGTTACTCTAGTTTATATTTTCAAGGTCATTTAAGGTCATTGGGTCAATGTATTCTGCATCCAATATGGTGGTAGTAGACTGAACCGTAATAGGCTTGCTGAATTTTATGAAATTTTGTAATTTTTTTTGTAATTTTTTTAGATTTTTGTTTAATTTTTATTTAATAATAATTTTGAATAATATATTTTTCGGAAATTTTTGGATTTTTCCAATATTTTTGGATTTTTGGGGTCAAAGGTCATGGGCCCTCAGTCCTGCTCTCCTGGCTCGGAGTCACAAATCCTCCTCTCCTCCTATGGGAAAATTGGGGACTTTTCAGGAAAACAAGGGGGGAATTTTGTGGGGAAAAAGAATATGTTTAGTGAAAGTCGATTTTTAGGGAGGGAAAGGGAAATTGAGAGAAAGGGGATATTAAAGATGGCGGCCGGCTCCGGCGCTCCGAGCCCCGGTGCACTTGCTCCAGACTTCTTAATTTACTACTACTCATGTACAACCTGATGATTAAAACTGTAATTTTAAAAAATAACATATGTTTAATTTTTAAGTAGCATTTCATATTAATACATGCAAACTAAATGTGGTAGGACTGGGTTAAGAAGATACTGATAATTTATATCTGATCAATAGTTAATGGATTCTGTTGTATTATTACGTTGCGGACTAAAGATGTTTATCAATAAATATATTTGTGCAGGCAGTAAGGTACTACCAGCATATCAAATTTACTTCCAAATCGGTTTCATGGTTCCAGAGACACAGCAAGTGAAACAAAGTATAATCCGTCGATATTTTAAAATTAAGTATCTTATCAATTAAAAAATGTAGGATTACGAAGGCTATCACTGTAATATTTGTATTCTGCATTTGTTAGGATTAGTTGCAGTAGTTCTTTAGGCATGGTTAAAAAAGAAAAACATTCCAGATAATGGCACCGACTTACAAAAATAAAAGGTGACAGGAACTAAAAATAAGGGGAATTTGATTCTCGTAATAAATACTGAATCAGTATGCTAACCTCAAATATTTATAGACTATTCACGGTAAAGTGAATACTTTTTGAAGTTCTCTCAATTGGCATAATATTCATTAAATGTACTTTATAGTATATATATACATATCCATAATCTAAAGTTAATGTGTAGCGCTACTATAAAGTACATTTAATGACTATTATTCCAATTGAGAGAACTTCAAAAAGTATATATATATATATATATATGAAAGGCATCAAATATGACATATTTTTTCTTGGACGCTATTCGTGGGGTCATCGTAAATCACAAACCTGTAAAAAAAAACATTTTAGTATGGAAATATGTTTATATTACACGATAAAATATCCCCAAAAAAATACTTGACTTGTAACTTTTTTTAATTTGATTTTTTTCTACTTTTATACATTTTACAAGGATTTTCTATGAGTCTCCTAATATGATACAGTATCTCATAATAGGCAACCAATTGCAGCGAAGCAGACATGACTAAAATATATTAACAATTCATGTTATTAATACAATTATTTTCATATTTACCAACAATATTGGTTAAAAAAAGGAATACTGTAATATATAAAAATGATCAGTGAAATTAATGTCGTAAAAAATCAGTTCAACTTTCTGTCACTTGAGGTCTTTTGAATATCAGCTATCTATTGAAATATTAAATACAAAGAAAACACGGAATGGTAAATAAAAAAAAAATACAAAGAAAACGTGGAATGGCAAATAAATAAAATACAAAGTCAAAGGAATCCATTAGCTACACCACCTCACATTTTTTAAGTTCAAGATATCTTACAGAATGGATAGTAAAAACAGTTTCTCTGTTTACCCACACACTTCATGAGAACACTTGAATCTTGGAGAATGTCGTCTTCGGAACCACTGCTCGAATCGCTATTTACTGCCTTCCTCTTCCGTTTTGATGGCTTCTGGGGCTTGGTGTGACGCCTATCTACCTGTGAAAGTTTATTGATTTTATTAGATGACTTTTTGCTTTCAAAGCTTGCCTTTCAACAAGTGTCTGTTTATAGGGCGAGGCTGTTATAAAAGCTGAGCTGTACCGTGATGAAGCTGTTGGTTAATTTAACTGGTGCTGAGAATTGGGCTTATTTCAGAAGGCTTAACGATAGGTCTACCACTGCATGAGGCAACATGAGATTCTGGCTGCTCACTCGTGGTGCTCTCTGTAGAAGATAAAATATCTTCTTGGTTGGCACTGTTTGCATACTCGTGCTCTCTAAAATTATTTATGTTACACGGAAATATTCCTGTTTTTCTAAATGAGTTGACTGAAATCTCAATTAAAGCAGCTCTGTTGTATGCAGCACCAAACAACTTACAGACGATGCTCTTTGTGACAACTCTACCAAGATTGTTCTTAACCCATGTTTAAATTTCTTGTGCATAATAAGTTTTAAGGGGTCGAATGTGGTGGAAGGCACACAATGGCTACATGATTTGCACAGGCCATGTCAATTACAACATTTCTGGTGTGGGAATAATGATCCTCCAACACATGAAGTCAGGGATATTCTTCTGTAGGCTTGGCAAAGTTTATAAAATGATCAAGCCATTGTGTGATAATATCGGATTGAATACATCCCGAGGGATGGCATGTCCAGATCAACCCAAACAGTGCTCCTTCCATTAGTGACATTGATGTTTTTCTGTGGAAAAACAAATAACGGAGGTACAAAAGTACCGGAAGCATTCATTGCCGTAACTACTATTATCAGCTTCCCTCCTTCAGCTGAGGTTAACCCAAAAAAATTTTTTTTTTTTTTCCTTTCAAGCGTATCACCTTGGTGTGCAAAGCCTCAGTTATACCTGTTTCATCGACATTGAAAAGCCGATGTGGCATGTACTTAATTCTTTGTCGACAAATGTCTTAACACACACTGGATAAAACCCCTTAACTCTAGCAGACGATATTCCCTGTGGTGTTCACAATGATAGCTGAGGATTTCTTTCAAGGAAACCTTTTAACCATTTTTTTCAGCTGTTCCTTTTTCGTGACTGAAAGGATGTGAAATGTCATTTTTATAGCCAACTGGAATGCCACTACTTTTATGTCTTTATTTCTTAGACCAAAATAGTTCTGCTCCATTTCGAGACAATACTTTACTAGTTCTTCCTCTAATTCGTAGCGGAGAACTGGTTTTCTTCATAAGGGAATTTCAACTAATTTGTTTCCAGAACGATTGTATTTTACATACCTCTCCAACGTTCCTTTCGGTACACCAAACTCTCTTGCTGCTGTTAAGTAACCCATTTCCTTTTTACGAACTGCTCGTACCATAGCCTCCTTACTCCATTTCCTCCGCTTCTCGGTAGAAATCTGTAAACAAAAAGATTAACATATTTACTGACTAAACTAATGCATCCCCTTTCATTAAAGAAATTATGTCTGTATAATACATTTTAAGTTTTTTAAATCAACATCATGAAGTTAGGGGAGTAAAAAAATGCGAGAGATTCTGATTATTATCAAGCTAAACTTTTATTGCTAAATTAATTATTATTTAACTCTTAATTGTATGGTGCACCTTATGAGATACCTCTGTCACCCATATCTGAGATCTCATATTAAGCGCTCCTTACTGTCTCATATTAGGCTCAATCATGTACCGTCAATGAAGGCCGTCTGTGATACTGCTAAATATGTTAAAATAAAATCTGATAAGTATAGAGTAAGAGTTGTTTATTTCTGTTTACATTGATGTGTAACATCAGATAGAATGTTCTTACCTTCTGATGAAAACAATTCTGCAGTGCAAAATTGAAAAACTTTTAAAACGATGACGGCAACAAACACCAGCACGAACACTCACAGACTGCTCTAATGGCAGCACCCTCTGTTTAACCACGTAATTATTCCCTTCCGACGTAGTTCCTGTGACAATCGCTAGGTGGCAGCAACTTCCGAGGCAGCTACACCGGTGTCTCATTAAGTGACTGTCTCATATTTGGATATGTATAAAACTGTATTTTTTACTTACATGGGAATATTTATTTAAAAAAGTGTACAAGGATTAAAAAATGGCAAAGTGGTGGACGGATAAAATATGGCCGAAAGGAAAGAAGTAACCAGAGCCTCAAAAGTGCTCGCTTTACCGTGAACAGCCTATATAAAACTGTCCCTTTGAAAATGCGTGGTTTAATAAAATCATATATGTTAGATTGCCTGCTTTAGAAGAAATTTTATATCTACTAGGTCGGCATCAGTTCAGTAGTTCCTGAGGGGCGATGTCAAACTTTGTGGCGCTCGAACCCAAAACTGAGTATTGTGTTTAATTTAATTATGACAGTGTAAATTATAAACATACCAATTTTAGCTAAAATTTGATCAGTGGTTACTAACATATGGCAAAGTATAAAATCTTAAAAGCCCGCTATTTCGAAAAGTAGTGGGTTCTTACAAAGTACTTAAGTTCACCAAGTTTGGCGACATTCGTTGTACAGGTTCCGAAAAGTTTTTAGGGGGAAGAAAGAGTGTGGGAGGGGGAGAGAGTAGTAGTGAGATATAGGGAGATAGAGACATTGGTCGAGAGATAAACAGACAGATAAAGAGATGGCGAGAGAAACAGAGGTAGTGTAGTGAGACAGGAACAGAGATAGAGAGAGACATGAAGCATTTATTTACTTCGGAAGATTGCTAACCGAATATTTTATAATAATCTTCTACTTGGTCGGCCTGTGTCTGAGCGTTTAATTTGCCAACATTCTTTGAAAAAATTTATTGCAAAATCAATGAGGCCTTTTTCAAGACAAGCACGAGCATGTTTCTCTCTCTAGTATTCGGCATGACACACGTACCAAAGGGGAGATTGATAACAGTCTGATCCAGGTAGTAAGTAAAGTTCGGACACAGCCACGTGAGAAAACAGGCGAGTCTCCCGCGACATCATGGCAAACATCTCAAACAGACCAGCGTATCCCGACTCAAAACACCTCTGCTGTATAATGAAATAACTATTTAATTAATTTAAATTTCCAATAAACATAATTTACAAAACATCCGCATTAGTGTTCAAAATGCGACAAAAATATCACCAAGAATGCCAAAAAAAAACCCTCTTCACAAATTCGTTTTTAGAAGAAAACTTTATACTAACGAAATTTTCACGTGTAATACGTCAAAAGTTTTGTTGCTGGGTACAAATAATGAGGCGGGCATTGTAAACAAGTTTGGCGTGGAACGGATGAAGCTGCGGCGTGGTATCAAGAAAAATTGAAAGAGGAAGGATGGGGAATAAGTAGGAAGGCCTACCAGAACTGAATATATTTTAAAGAAAACTCATACAATAAGCAGTCTTAAGTAATTTTTAAGCAAAAATTGGGAAAGGAAATGTCTTAACTTTTCCATTCGTAACTAAAATCAATCTCGGAGTAATAACTGGGGTGATATAAACTGTTCATGGATAACTGTGCATTTCTGAAAGTTCTGCAAAGGATCTACTTCTCCACCCATTATGTGTCATTCCGCCACACGTCACAACTGCATTGCCGAGCACGCACACCCACTTCCTTCAAGCGTCGATGATGAGCATGTGGCTTTGAAACTGTCAGAATCATATTAATGCTACTAATATGCCACTTATTGCTCTCGATAGATAAATAAAACAAATGAAAAAAAAACTTTTACAACCAAGCTTTTATTTATAAATGTACTAAAAAGGGAAAAAAGTTATAGTAGTATAAAGTGGAACAATGGTATGCATGAAGTTAACACTCCCATCAGTCTCAATCAATAGAAACAAGTCAAGGCTTGAAACAAGGTTGCACCTTATCGCCTACATTATTTAACATCTATATGAATAGTATCTTAAATTACTGGACGTCTATAATAACTTCAGGAATTACGATAAATCGTAATAGATACGTCAATACATTACTGTTTGCAGATGATCAACTTATAATACAGGATAATGAAAACGACCTTCAAAGATATCTACACCATTTAAATCAGCTGTGTATGAATCACAATATGGAAATTTCAAAAAAGACAATGGTTATGGCGTTCAAAGGAAAAAATACATTTAGGACAAAAATATGTATAGATGATTTACCCATAGAACAGGTTTCGCATTTCAACTATTTAAGTTGTGACATTATATATATATACATACATACACACACACACACATGCGGAACGGAACAATACAAAGGACATTAAAAAATAAGAAAGAAAGATACTATGCTGAAATTCTACGAAATAATGGTGGTACCCGTTCTTACTTGTGGCTGTAAAAACCGGGTCCCCACTCTCAAGGAGAGGTCTAAAATACAAGCCACTGAAATGAAATTTTTGAGGGGGTTAAAGGATGTACAAGGTTGGATCGATTGAAAAATGAGGACATAAGGCAGGAATTGAATATATATAGACAATGATAAAATTTATCAGTATAGACAAGAAAGGAAGGAACATATCACATGAATGGATGAGAGAAATCTTACAAAGGAAATAACACACTATAATCCTAGAGGCAAAAGGGATGTTGGTCGACCTAGAAGAAGATGGAACAAAGTATGAAACCGGAACAGGCAGTAGCCTAATCCATGAAGTGTAGAATAAGAAGAAGAAGACACAATTTGTAGAACTTGTAAGATGTGGTCGAACGGCCGTAATAAACTTCACTAGAAACTAATATGGTTGTATCAATTTATACTTAGTATATAAAAGCTCGGTGCAAACATTCAAGAGCCTTATGCAAGATATGTGCTTACGCAAATGAGTTATACAGTCTATATTGCTCCAAGATTTTATATACTAAATATAAATTGATACAAACATATTAATTTGTAGTAAAGTTTATTATGGCTGTTCGACCACATCTTACAAGTTCTACAAACTGTGTAACTACTATAATTAGTTTTCTCTTTTTTTATTATATTTATAAATACAAGCTTGGTTTTAAAAGTTTTTTACAGTTATTTTATTTTTCACTTTTTAATTTCACCAATTTTTTGTAATATTATGTAGCAATGCACATCTCGGGACAAACTTTACGTCTGTTCATGTGCATTGCTACATAATTGCTACACACCCTGGTCACCATCTTCAACAATCAAATTACTCATTGAGGCAAGTCCAACGAGCCCAAAGTCGATACATTTACTATGTGAGGAGAGAAATTAATTTAAATCATCGTTTCCAAGACATCGAAGTTTCTCATAAAATTTCCCCAACATACTAAAACATTTATGCAAAGTACAATAGTTGCATATAATTTATACACTAAATAATGATACAACTCGACTGTGTGTGTGTGCACATGTGCGCGAGATCAGCTGATCGAACGAACCAAGCCACCCTGCCTGTTCGAGGCAGGGTTGTGCCACCCACACAAGGGCGACAGTCAAAGGCAGGGAGATCTGGCAACATTGCAGCAGCAAGCTCAATTGGATAAAGAGAAGTGGTTTAACATATGTACATACTCGTGAAGTTACATAAAAACTTGTAACTTCCGGCTCTATCTTCAGATCATCTCAGTTGTACCTTATCATGTATTATCAACGGACTACACAATATGCGAAATTTCAGCTCAATTGGATAATGGGAAGTGGTTTAAAATATACTTGCAATATTCGACCTAAACACACCCACAAACATACAAGTGATATTAAAATAAACTGTCGACTTGCCTAGTCAAAGAACCCAAATTAAAAGATTCCACATTTAGCTTTGATGAAGTTCCTATGACCACCTTCCGAATTCATCAGGCCTTATTGACCATCTACCTCCAAAGGTCTCATCAAGAGCAATCAAATGAGCCCAAACTCCAGTGTATACTATTAACTGTTGAGGAGTTCCCTCACAAGATGATCCTGGTTGCAGCACCAGGTCGCTGTCACCATATCATTGCATTGTCATCGGGTTTCTATCTGTATATCAAGTTTCAGCTCGATTGAATACCGAGAAGTGGGTCAAAATTCACTTGCAAGATTTCACCCGTATGTACAAATAAACTAAAAAGGTAAGTTAAAGAAAAGCTTAAAATAAATTAAACAGGAACTTAATGGAAAGAACTAGCACCAAAAGATTTGAGTATTACAACTCTAATTCGACGTCAAGACATGGTGCTACAATCTTGTGACTAATAAAATGACTCAAATACACTGCTGGGCAATACAGATAGCTCACAAAGTATGATGCATTGGAGGGAGCTGACATACAGAGGGAGTGAGTAATACACATGATCATAAATACAGACCAGCAGGACAATTACATATGTATCTGTGATATGCCACCCAGCCATCTTCAACAGTGTGTCACACACTCATGAACTGAGATACATGGTCTGCCATGGAGACCAGCAGGTGCCATATGTTGTCCTGGGACAGACAGACTCACAATTGTTGGATGGTGCTCCCCAGACCATAATGCGTACCATGGGGGAGTATGCCTCTCGTTAGTGAGATTCAGATTGTGTCCTTCACCAACAGCCCTTCACACCCAGGCACAATGATCAACAGTCCCCATAATGTAGCTGAACTCATCACTAAACAGCACACATCGACAGTCGGCGGTGTTCCACATTGCTCTGGCTCTGGCACATCACACCTCAGCACAGCAACAGAGCTAGGGTGAGGACCTACCAGAACTGTTCCCCACACAAAAAAAAAGAACGAAAATAAGGTACACCAAACTATACACTTATTACAACAATTTTGATTAATTCATTCAATTAAATTAATTGTATAAATTAAAGTTTCATACCAGCTTATCCCATTCAAAATGGATCGGATTAAGGATTAACGAAATTTTTTTGATCGGATCAAAATCACATTAAAATCAGATTATTTGATCGGATTAATCCTTAATCCGATTAATTTTATATCAAAGGGTACGTCCGATTAATAAAGGCGGCATCCCCTTTGATTGAGAACCCACATGCCCCTACTACTGTAACCGATAAAAATTATGTATGGTTTTGTTCCATTCCATAGATAAACATTTACCACAAATACTGCATATTTCAAAAATATGTTCAAAACTGTTATCACTACAAATGTTTCTGCTAATTTATAATGTGTGATATTTTAAAAATTTGCTATTAAAATTTATATTTTACATTTTTAATAAACGTGAAACATGTAGTTATCTGCAGTATTTTGTTTGTTTACACATAAACAGCCAAATTCGTGGCCTACGAATATTCACTGCTACACCAGTTAAGGTAGGAGATAATTCGTTTCGTAATCGGAAGCTTATCGTTCTATCATGTGTTGTAGGTATGGGGTGACAACTCGTTCATGCAGGCGGGTGTGCATGTGTGTGTGCACGTGTGTGTACTGGTTTAAACAATTAAATTTATAATGATTTATTTTAGGCTGGTGGACGTATTGCTTCCTTACCAATATGGTTGGGCTATGAATTTGCAAATTGAAAGGTTCGGACGACGAGAACTTCCTGCTCTGTCAATTCGGTCAACCATCTTGGAAGTCGCACTGTATAGCAAAATGGCGGCTAGCGACAAGTGCGCCGACGACGTCCTGTTGCACATGGTGAGCGGTGGTGAGGTTGTGGTGCAGGCAGTACACCTATGACGATTGTCTTTTTTTTATATGGATGATGTCTGAATGCCGAATCTTGGAAGTCACACTGTCTTACACATTGGCAGCTGGTGGTGGGCGGGCAGTGCACCGACGATGGCCATTTGCGCAATGATGGCCGCTGGTGGTGGGCGCCCCTGATGGCAGCCAGAAGGCCGACGAATAGGAAAATCTGCCAGGGTGATCCCCCACACCCACAATTGATGCCTATGTTATACAGTTCGGAAAGCCATCTATGCTTCTAAGTTGACGTAAGGCATACTTGACCCTGACGTAGGGCATACTTCTTCTAGTCGTCGTCGATATCTATAACTCGAACGGTTCGGAAATTACAGCCACCTGTTGGTGCTTGGCCCTGTCGGTGGCGAGGGCACGAAGAAGTATGACCAGGGGTGATTGGAGTGGGTGGAGGGAGAGGGCAAGAACTAGAGAGCACAAATAAGTGTGGAGGGTGGCAGGCAGAGGTACCAAGGAGAAAAGTGCGCGAGAAAGTGAGTGGCCACGCTGTGGTGCCAAGGGGACAGGATATAAGGAGAGCGAGAGAGAGTGTGTGTGTGCGTGTGTTGAGTAAGAAAGGGGCGGCAGGCAGGACGACATTTGTACATGCACCACTTCTCGTCGTCGGCGGTTGTGCATATGTTACGTTTTTGGTAGTTATATCTCAGATGGTTCGAAAACAGTTCGGGACTATGCATTTATATGCAAGCATAGCTCATACTTGACCTGAAGCTGGCAGGGTGTCTTGGAATGGGGTCTCTCCCCTTCACAAGGAATGAATGAGTGGTACTTGCACACTTTTGGTACAAAGGGAAAAACTAATATCTGTTGGGAGCACCCAGAGAACACTGACCAGAATGCAAGAGCTGGAAGTGCTGTTAGGGTGACCCCAAACTGACTGCCAAGATGGCCGACATCGGAGGTGGTGTACATACATGAGATGTCACTGCCCGCCTTATGGACACAGCTGGCTCCCTAAATAACCATCGCAATCCAATGTGATTATCATCTGATTGTATGAGTGCATGCACACAGGTGGGTGTGCAGGCAGGCATGTGAGTGGCTGGTGGTGGGCGGGTGGCCAGTGCAGCGACGACGGGCATTTTGCACAATGGTGGCCGGTGGCAGCCAGCACACTGATGATATCGACTGACATTTTGTTGTTTTCTTTGTAAGGATTAAGTTTGAATGTCGAATCTTGGAAGTCGTAATGTCTACTGAACGTCGGCTTGTTGTGGGAAGGCGGCCAGGGCACCGACGACGTGCATTTGCATCATGGTGAACGGTGGCGTACAGCTAACTATTCTTATAAGTGCACTTAGGTTAATTTTGACACTTCGGTCCTATTCCTGGTTTGGAGTGATGCTCATGTTACGATTTTGGTAGTTGTATCTCGTATAGTTTAGAAGTTACAGCCAACTATGCTTATAAATCAGCTTAGATCAATTTTGAACCTTCGGTCCTTTTCCTTGTCTAGGATGATGCCTATGTTATCAATTTGACACTTATACCTTACATGGTTCGGAAATTACAGCCAACTATGCTTACAAGTGTTATGCACACACACACACACAGAGAGACTTCAGGAGGGGGCAGTGTTACGCGAGATCCGGTCGTTCGCGACGTCTTGATGCCCTGCCGCCGTTGGCCACCACAATTCTCGCCGACATCCTCATTTCTCCTGTGGCTGCCATATTGGTGGTCAGTGGTACTCGAGATCCAATATGGCAGTCCTGTGGTGAGATCCCACATGAGTAATTTGCTATCCCGAGGGGTTACCCGCAGGATTATGCTAATTAGGTAAAAATAGCGGCTGATGCTGGCTGCCAAGATGGCCGCTGGCGTTGTGAGGGACATTCGGGAGATTTTGAGGGAAAAACGGAAAAAAAAATGACGTTTTTGTACGTGAAATCGGCTATTTTGGACAGTGAGAAGGGAAAAAAGGAAAATGGGCAGGGACGTTAATATGCTAATCGGGTTCCACGGGTCCACAACCTGACGTAAGGTGCACCAGAACATACAATTTTATACTACTATTAAGAAAGAAATACTGTATTATATTGAAGTATACATTATACAATAGGTAATTCTAATGTAATACGAATTGTAACACATATGTATGCGTAATAAGAAATAAATACAAGACACATTATAAATAAAGAAAGAAGTAAGACGAAGAAGAGAGGCGGGGAATAAATATTAGTCTTCTTGGCGAGGAGTGGACCGAGACCTCGGGATAATTATATTATTAATATATTTAATATTTTATCGTAAGTATATACATTTCATTTTTTTTTGTCTAGGCTGATGGGAATTAAATAAATTATAAAAAAATTTTTATGCACGGATACTTAATATATATCACATACAAAGAAAGTATTATGATTGCTATACTTAAAGATTTTCTTTAAAAAATGTGCTTTTTAACCCATGCGGGAAGTAAATCCACTTAGAATGTGATAACAGCCACTTCCGAATTTTAACATATAGATAGGTAAATTGTAAAAAAATAATTAATAATTTACAGCGTTAGAAAATATATGCATAATTTTTTTTCTATGCAGTGTAATGAGTGAGTGAAAAAATTTGGACCACTCTTAACAGCCAGGTGTTGAGATCCGATGAGCGTATGGAGCAGCGAAAGGGCGGGAAATCCCGGAAAAAACCAGCCGACCTGCACGATACCCACATGCGATAATCTGGGGGGCGACCCCACCGGGAATGAACCTGGTGGGAGGCGAGTAGTCTAACCACCACAACCCCCCCCCCCCTCATACGCGATACAAATCATACTTGTGTTGTGCGTGTTGAACACCGAGTGCAGTGACCCTACATTCCGTAAAATTCAGCCAACAGAACATGCAGTGCGTTTCTAGTAGAAACAAACTGATAACTGTTATAAACAAGTTGCCTTTGTGGTGGAAATGACCATCTTCAAGGCACGCTTGGCATTTACTTACGAAACGCTGTTCGTTATTTATGAGTTTCGGTCTTAAGAAGCGCTGTTACGATGCTAATAAAAGGCTGAGCTCGTTGCGTGATTCTCGCTCAAGTAATAACAATGGAGATGATTCGGTTATGAAAACGCTGCACACCTTGCTGAGCGAGTACCAGGAGATGCTTACATTTCGAAATACGTAGTATCGTGCGAGGTAATAAGGAAATGGAGAAGCAACAAGCTGTCAGACACTAATATTTGGTACTTAGGCAGGATTTATAACAGCCTGTCGGTATCTGCCAGCCGAGCGATTTACAACCAAACTTCGTACGTCTGTTCTACCTACCTTCATTGCTGCTAACTAATAAAAACAAAACTTTAAATATATGACAAAATTCTCCATAAAATGTGAAAATATTTTGCGTTATTGTGTTTCTATGTACCGAAAACAATACACATAAGTAACGGAAATAAATCGATTAAAGAAAATGTTAATAGCCTATAAATCATAATTTACTTTCTTTAATATTGCATAAAAGGAGCTTGTGTTTCGAAACATAATTATTAATTCATCTTTAAGAAAAATTTAATTTAATTTTATAGTTACATAAACAAGCATATGAAAACAAAAGACAGCCGAAACAAAACACTGCACACACTACACAGCCTTGTAAAGAACCCTGGACGAAAGAGTAGCCAAACGTGCAAGTTTAGAAGGCTGTAATTTCATCCGTCGAAAGTTAAAGCTTGCAAGGTTTTGACGGATGGATAGAATTAATAGCTACTTCTGATTGGCTGTTGGTCACGTGATTGACGGACGGGTGACAGAAGCGACGGGTCGTTGTAAATCCTGCCGAACACAACCTCCGCAGTCAGCTGCTGACAGACTGACACACAGGCCAAGTAAAAATTCTGCAGGTGATTTGTCCTCTTAAATGCAACTTGCTAGCAAAACAGTGTGCATGTCTCACAAACACGTGTTCTAGAAAGTACAGTCTTTCTCAGGTCAAGTACGAATAATTTGCCTGCAATTGCTCTTTTCAGAAAAAAAATATTTCTGTTGAATAAAAGAGTTGCTATGAAACACGTGCTTCCAGCTTGCCTACTAAAGAAAGAGGAGGAAAATACCGAATTTTATTTGCAGTTCAGCAAGTCGACTTCCATATTATGCACTATAACAGGCTCTAGCGCCACGCTCACATCTCCCTGGATTTACGCTGTTTGCCACACGGAAAATGAGCAATTTTATTTTTTTTTTCTTTTAGCAACAACTGAATTTAAATATAAGACCCAAGTTTATGAAAGGAGATTAAAATGAAACACTTTGAGATAGCTGTATAGTTCACAGCACAAGGAATGTAGTTCTTTAGTTGCAAGGATATTTTTCTTATGACGGGGATTATTATTCCGTAACCGATGGTTCCAAGCGTGTTTCTTGTGTTACCACTGATAATGTTTGTATTACGTGAAAATGTGCAACAATAAATTATACCACAAATTTATTTTCAAATTGTGCGACTCTTCCGGGCTTCCCCTGGCCGTTTTCAAATCCTCCGACAAGTTTCCCATGACAATTGTATAATAGCCTGCCTGTCCCAGTATCTGCAGATGTGTAGCGACATAGAGAGGGGGGAGGGGGGGCTGTAAATGAGGGTATGCTGCCTCGAGGTGACCTTGTGTTGTTTAAGCATGCTGCCAGGCAGGCAGTCAATATGTGTGTGAAGTGGAGGACAACTAGCCACGGGTCATCGCTCGAACCATTATCCACTACTGCGAATTGCATCTCGTGAGGCTCGTCATACTTACTAGCGCCAATCTCGTGCCAGGGACATTACTCTCCCTGTCCTGTCATCAGCACACATCCGCTCCTCAATAACATGTCGCCACACATCGCTTCCGCAGGCGAGTGACAAACACTAGTGTTATATTGTCAATATCACGTACTGAGGTGTAAGTGCCGATTGTATTGATGTCAATACCTTGCTCTCCACTGTTGGACCATATTGCAGATGCGATATTTCAGAAATATTACGTCGTCGTAATCGATATATCGCACAACGTTACCGAGCAAACGCTGAGGCGTGTTTTCTTACAGTACAATAAAAAAAGAACGTGGAGAGTGAAAATGGGGGGGGGGGGGGGGGGGGGGGGGGGTTGGGCAGACTGGGTTACTAATTTCTTTGACGTTTTTTCACTCTCACCTAAACAAAATTTATATAAGCAAACCTCATATACCGTTTACACGCTCAAATAATGCATAAGCATTATTATCTTGTATATGTTGGTATAAGTTTACTGGTAATGCTGTAGAAGTTTCATTGTAGACTGTATGAAGGGCTGCTCCAGGCGACGTCTCTTGTCCACATGCTCACTTGCACTGGCTTAGTGAAGAACGAGCCTGCACTTGTTCCGCCATCTTGGTTGACAGCAGAGCTCGGCTGGGCGGCTAGAACGGTAACAACCAGGTCTCCAGAGACCACGAGGACGAGGAGAGTTGAGAATGGAGCAGCGCTGGAATGCAAGGGCGGGGTTAACGAGAGATCCCGAGAAAATCCGCCGACCAACGGCATCGTCCGGCCCAAGTTCCACGTGCAACGATCCGGCAGCAACTGCGTCGGGAATCGAACCCGGTTCACCTTTAGGAAGCGAGATCAAAGCTAGAGACTGAACACCATGTAAACAAACTTGACTCGGCATTACTTCACACAGTTTGTGTTAAATGTGCACAATATGCTTGAGTTAGTCATATTACAAAATGCATAAACAGCACACGTCTTCTAGGTAAACTGTTATGCTAAACAACTTAAGACCATGTGAGAAGATTTTTCAGCTCGCTAAAGAAACATAGATCACATCCTCACAGCCACAGATACTGGCGGCTCGCCTCTAGTATAGACTGCGGTGGCTGAGTGGTTAGACTGCTTGCCTCCCACCAAAGCGAACCTGGTTCATTCTATGGCCTGTTCACACCCGGCTTTTCGCAAGTGGGAATCGTGCCGGACGATGCCCCTGGTCGGCGGGTTTTCTTGGGATCTCCAGTTTCCCCTGCCCTTGCATTCCGGCCCTGCTCCATACTCACCTCACTTCACACTTCTCGACTCTCAAGACCTCGATGTTAAGAGCCGCCCGAATCTCTCACCACAAGTATACGCCTGCGCGTGGTCCGCTGGCACGGCCCGTCTAGCGGCAGCTTATGTTAGTGACGGCCCGGCTGTGTATACTCTGTTACCAAAATATCGGGCGCACGTCGGAAACGTGCATCTGTATATACGGAGACTATCTTGAGCAAGACGACGTATGTGGGGCTGCGCGCGCACCAACCTCCCCCCACCCCAGTCAGCAGTAGTAGGGGGAGCGGGCACTGCAGGGTTCCCCCGGCTACAACTGTCGCAAAACTTTGGAAAATCACCCCATGTATCTCGTGTTTGGTTCTTTTCTAAAAAATATCACATAGGTCACAAGCATTTTATACTTCTCTTAACACGAAACCACATTATTTTTGGTAACAATGAAATTTCACTTATTTATAAATTACATTTTGTTTGTTATTAATTTAATGAAAACTGGGATAAAATAGGTATGGTCGTAATGCCTAGTAAGAAATAGTTCTTATTCGAAATAATTATTACAGTGAACGAGCACGAATGCAGTGCGCTGTCCCTTTGGTGTAACTTTCTAGACGTGGTTAAGCTTGTTTGCACGAGGCGGAGGAATACCCTAGAAGTAGAACCTTAGTTGGATGTAATCGAGAATGAACTACATACACTTGGCTCCGAGGCGCTAATCTGTATTTATTGTGTGTAAGAACACTACCCACTAGCCCAGTTCCAGCTGCGGCTTCTGGCAGGCCGGCTACGCTTCACCCAAGTTCTCAGACAGATAGTAGAGGGCGTGGCGCCACATTCGTCGTCGCTCAAATGTTAAACCCCGCACTTGACTGGCGCTGTCATCACATGACTCGCCTCGCACAAAGCAAACAGAGTTCGGTTCCTGGCGCGTTTTCGCATGTGGGAATCGTACCGAAAAATGCCGCATTCGGCGGGTTTTCTCGGCATTTCCTCGCCTTTCCAGGCTGGTGTTGCTTCATACCTCGCTTCGCCCTCATCGGCTCTCAATACTTCGATGTTAATAGCCGCCCACATTGTCGCGCCATTCCACTCATAGATCCGCTAATAAACGTCAGTTTGTTCTTATTTCATTTCAAAATAACATAAAAAATATAAGAATACAATATACAATAACCATCAGAACACCTTGGCTTAAAAGATTACTAACAGTGCCCAAAGTAATTTCCAGTTACGTTCACAGTTATTATCAGAAAGGATTTACATTAAAATATAATTGTCATTACACATTTCATAAACTCAGGTACAATTTATTCGTTTAGGTAAGCAAAAAGTTGCCCACTTATTACTTATTCTGTACTCCAATATAATTGTTAACATTAATGACTAGTACACGTGCAATAAGGGCTAGTACGCCTGCAATAATGACTAGTACACTTGCAATAATCAAAAGATCAGCAAAAGTTTCTCCTCTTACAATGACGTGTTTAATTCAGTTACTCAGTAACCATAACCATGAAAAAAATATGAAAGCATTTCAATTTATTTGTAGTGCAAAGCCTTTGGTTGCACAGCACACAAGTATTTCTCGGATATGTAGTAAAGTGAGCTAAAGTTAGTCACATTGCTTATTACGCTTTTCTGAATGTTTTAACTGTCTTAAAGTATGATATTTACTTGATGTATGAATCTTGAGCCCCTCCAGAAACTATTGTAACCATATATAAAGTCTTATACTATTTTGCATTTTGGTTAAATAATATAAAAATCTACGATAAAATTAAGTGCCCCGTATATTCTATCAAAATTAATGTTTTCCAGCGTGGATTAAATTGACATTTTAATACAAGAAAAGTTTAGTTGTCATTTAGAAAAGCACCATAATAATAATCGACATTTATATTTTCTTATCTACAATAACTGTTGTTGTTTTTCAAAGAAGTGGGTGCAATTAAAACAAAATTATCATAGCATGGACGGCAAGGATTTCCAGGCTGACAATGAATATATTATGAAAGTATGCGAAAAGACAAAAGAGGTTCTTTTGTTTGGAATGTTGTAAGAGAAAGTTCATTCGTTGGAAGCCACTGGAGACGTCACGATAAAATAGCCTGCTTCTTGGTTCTGGAGAACTGAGGAGGAAGATCGTCTTCATGGGACTACCTGGATGGATGTTAGAGGCGCACCACGCTACGCCAGGGGAGATCAACACTAACTCGACACAGGAATAAGATCCCACTGCTGAAATTTATGCGCGGAAATTAGCCGCAGAATTCGGCGTCGTCTTGCATTCAAGTAAGATTTTCATTATAATTATAACGAAAGATATGATTAAATCATATTACATATCAGTAATTGTTTGGTATTCAGAAGAATTATAATCCTGGACAATCATTAATTAATAGTCATTGGAAGCTATTGATGAAAGTATGATAAAACAAATTATACAACATTTTGAGAATCTTCAATAATTTTATGTTGGGACACATGAGTGCCCAGAGGTCCCACTGAAAAATATAATCGTTATTCTGCCTTTAACTCGCCACCTTAATGAGTTAGAAGTGGAGGTCACACATTCAATAACTCCTGTAACACAACATTTTCACTATATGCAACTATTTGTAATAATTAATGTTTGTTTCACGTATTGGACACCGTCATGCATAATATTTGTAATTTTACATATGTTTCACATGTTTGATTTTTTGTATTTTTTATTTATTTTTGCATTTTTCATATGATTAGAATATTTAGACTTAGATGTACGAATCGCAATAATTAATGTTTAATTGAAATAGATAGCTAGATATTTTTGTTTGTATTTTTAATGACTAAGGTAGCATTTTGCATTATTTTTGGTCTTATATTTGTTGTTAATGTTTCAGGAAATTTCTTGTATATTTTTTGATTAATTTATACGAGACCCGTAACTCTATGGAATAGAGATTTAGGCCGTTTGGAGTGTGTCATTTTAGACCGTTAGCCAGGAAGCCTTGCGATTGTTTAACAGGTTCAAATCCTGTACTCCGATTGGCTGGAGAGCTCAGCATAGGGTTAGGACGCGCGGGCCGTTTGAAAGTTCGCTCTCTGCCACCAACCTTCAACTACGCTAGACGTAAGGCTAGAACGCTTGTCCTATAGTTGGACGCAGTGGAGGAATTTTAGTTAAGAGTTAGGGAGTTCTAGTGTCTAACAGCTTGCAATGGTTTTTGACTTGTGTTTTGCGTCTAGTTTGATAAAATAAGCACTTCGCAGATTTTTATTTTAAGCAGCTGTTTAGAAGTATAGGTAGCTATCTAGACCTGTAACGCCCGTGAGCCGTTGAGCCACGTAAAGCACTACCGCAAACAGATCTACATTTTTGCCTACCTCCGTTCCTTCTACGAGTTACACCGTACTGCCTTCATGTACAATCTGGTATTTAACTACAGAACTGGTTTTCATTAAGTTTTAAATTGTATTTCATCTTAGGCTTTGTTATGTTACGCCATGGGCGTAGAACATTCTATGGACGCCATGTTGGCAATGTGCCTAAATTAGCTACAGCCATTTTTAACCATTATTTAACAAGAGAGGGAAAGTAAAATGTTGGACCGCATTGAGACAGTTGCATTTTTCTGAACAATTTTCAAGACATTTTATTTTTGAGAGAGATACGTTAATTTCACGTGCATAAGTCAGTCTGTTAAGTGTCACGTAAGGATTTTGAAATGTGACCGTTACCCATGATCACTTCCTCATTGCAATTCAGGGTTTTTTCTATTTTTCCAGCATATTTAAAACAGATATTTTGAATTTTAAAATGTTATGTTTTGAATAAATAAGTTTAAGCTGGATTTGACACGCCTGACACTACTTCTGAATATGCACGTTTCATCCTATCCCTCCTCTACACATTTTCAGTTGGAAACAATTAAACAAGTGCTTTAGTATGTGTGTAGTTGTGTACATTAGGTTTCTCAGCTGTATCTGTGGCAAATAATAGTTTGCCAGTAATGAAGGTGGTGGTGTTGTCAAAGGTGAGTTTCTACGCATCTTCCATACTGGGTCCTAAACTGAGCACAGCCGAGCATAAACAGATTTCTTTGGAACAGTATTTATTTCATTTTATCCGCTTACTGAATCACAAGTATTGTCAACACGCATAATATTTTATTTTGTTATGTGTTGCATAAATTAAAATTCTGGATATTACACTGAGTTGGCCTAGGTCGGTCATGTTTTGCACATTTTCAGAATAAAAAGTGGTCACTCCAACATATGGGCTATTATGATACTGTGTTCACTCCACAGGGCACTAAATGTTACATAAATTTAAGAGTGCCGCGCATCACATTACACTGTTACAATCCATATTAAAAGATGATTAGCTACAGAACCTTAACTTTACGAAATTGTGTTACCTGTTACCGAATCCGAAAGCACATTTTCAAGTTAGGTTTCATTGATGTTAGGAAAATCCTTACAGTGATAGATACGACTAACAGCAAAGTCCTAATTATTTGTTATTTGTAATATTCATTTCTGGTATTGTTGAATTCTCTTATGTTCTTCTTTCATGGGTTTTTTTCAGTTAAATAGTAAGTGAAATTACTGTGTTGATCTTTTATATTATTTAGGGTTAATAATGCATTCTTATTCAATAAGTGTATTGTTTGAATTGTTGCCAGTTTCCTGTACTTAGAGACACTTATATTTCTGCTCTGATAGCAAAATAATATCTATCATCGGAATGGATAAATTTTCGTTGTAAGAGAAATATTATTTCTTTACTCGTTCTTAAAAAATCTGATATTATTCCTTTTCATTACTAATGTCCGAACTAACTACATATTATAGTAAATAAACTAATATAATTTCTCAGTGAGTTCGTACACATTTTCACCACACACGTAAACCACGCCCCGACGGAAATGTTGACGTCCAATGATAAGGCCCGAAAGTCCCCACACGTTGTGTCAATATATAAAAGAGAAATTTTGAGTAAAATGTTGAGTGCAGGGCTACACTTGAGGAAATCAGCCGAAACAAATTCAGCTCCATTAAACAAGAATATATTCGTATTTTGGTTACACATTCAATAACGCATGAAATATCATAAACACTTGAAAATAATTTATTATAAAAAACGACCAACTACAATTCAAGTGAAGCTGAAAATACCTCGAGAATTTGTTACCAATTTACACAGTCTCGTTTCCTATACACTGCATCATCAAATTGCGTATGTTTCATTTAACTTTAATACCAAATAAATTTTACGCGGTGTGTTTTGAGGAATTGCACTTCGTGACCAGCTGTTATCAATATGATTAATGCACACGTGAGTAGACTATATAAAATAGCAAACACATAATGCTGTCCATTTCTGTGCACGAAGCAGTACCAATAAGCACATACTTCATTATACTTTAAAGTAATATAATATTTACACAAATAGGCTTCAAGAGTCTGAGGCATTGGACGTATCATGTACAACGCAATACTTCAACACGCCCCTGCTAGACTGGCCTCGCTCAGAACTTCCCACGCAACATCGGCCGGTAGCCTGCCGGCCGCTACGTGTGTACGACGCAAGAAATTATTCACGGCAATTGCAGATAAAATCACATATACTGGACTTAAAGATTAATAAAGACGGAATTAGTTTTACCATATGTGGACTTGCAGTGTGATGTCACGTAAAGTTCAACAGCGGAGCGACGACAGCAGGTGAACTTAACAGCAAGGCAGCTTGTGCTAGACTACAGAGTGGCGGGCGCTATTAGTTCCCGACCGGCTCGCTGCGGAGCGCTCGAGTCGCCGCGCATATAGGTAACGTGCGATGCATTTTTTTATATGAAAAAGATAGCGCTCAGAGAATCTAATTCTGGGAATTTAATGTTATCGAGAACATGCCATGATGTTTCATTGGTTAACCATTTTAACATCGCCCCCTCTACTTGATGTAACCTTCCTAGATTTAAGTACAAATACCCCAGTAGCAGCTTTGGTCGACAGAAACTTCGACTGCTGGGGACTGACCCGAAAACACAGCTAAGTGTTTGAATTCATTATGTAGGGCCTTTCAGGCCGTAAAAGTAGGAAAGGACTTTGTCGTCCTAATTTGCTGCAGTTATGTTTTCCTGTAGAGAATCAAAAGAAATCTGAATGTCAAAAATCATGTTAAAATGTAGAGTTTTACAGTCAAAGGTTTTTTTTTTTCAAACTTGCTGAAAAAATGACATGTAATTTTGAAACTTTCACTATTTGTGAGGCATTTTTGAAGGTCCAAGTTAGTGACAAATAAATTTTGCCGGTGTAATGTTTGAAAGGTAAATTAAGGCTATGAGGAAAAAAATTACTGTACATCCTTTGTTTCTGAAAATGTTCACAGAATTTGATAGTATATTCAACCATCACGTCAGCTGTCTAAATGACATATATTGTCAGGATAATGTCATAAATACTTGCATTTTCAAAGTTTCCAAATTGCCAAAGTAAAGTGTTAAGCTACACCATTTTTTTTTTCAATGCATCAAACACTTGCAAATCTTATTAAATTGTTTTGAGATTTAATGCTATGTCAAGGTGACTGTGACAAAGTCGAGAAGTCACATTTTTAAAGCTGCTGCAAGTGTTGGTCCTGTGCAACAGATTATCCGCTTAACATCGCGACTCGTGTCTTCATTCTTCGGCTCACTCACTCACTCACACACACTCACTCACTCACACACTCACTCACTCACACACACTCACACACACACACCCCACACACACATCACACACACTCACACACACACACTCACACACACTCACACACACACTCACACACATCACACACACACACTCACACACACTCACACACACACACTCACACACACACACTCACACACACCACCACCACACTCACACACACCTCACACACACACACTCACACACACACACACTCACACACACACCACACACACACACACACACTCACACACACACCACTCACACACACACTCACATCACACACCACCACACACACACCACACACACCACACACACACACCACACACACACACACACACACACCTCACACACTCACACACTCACCACACACTCACTCACACTCACTCACACACTCACTCACACTCACTCACACACTCACTCACACTCACTCACACTCACTCACTCACACTCACACTCACTCACACTCACTCTCACTCACTCACACTCACTCTCCCCTCACTCTCACCTCACTCTCTCACACTCACTCTCTCACACTCACTCTCTCACACTCACTCTCTCACTCTCTCACTCTCTCACTACTCCTCACTCTCTCATCACTCACTCTCTCACTCACTCCACTCACTCACACTCACTCACATCCTCACACTCACTCACACTCACTCACACTCACTCACACTCACTCATCACTCACTCACACTCACTCACACTCACTCACATCACCTCACACTCACTCACACTCACTCACACATCACTCACACTCACTCACACTCACTCACACTCACTCACACTCACTCACACTCACTCACACTCACTCACACTCACTCCACTCACACTCTCCACTCTCCACTCTCTCACTCTCTACTCTCTCACTCTCTCACTCTCTCACTCTCTCACTCTCTCACTCTCTCACTCTCTCACTCTCTCACTCTCTCACTCTCTCACTCTCTCACTCTCTCACTCTCTCACTCTCTCACTCTCTCACTCTCTCACTCTCTCACTCTCTCACTCTCTCACTCTCTCACTCTCTCACTCTCCACTCTCACTCTCTCACTCTCTCACTCTCTCACTCTCTCACTCTCTCACTCTCTCACTCTCTCACTCTCTCACTCTCTCACTCACTCACTCACTCACTCTCTCACTCTCTCACTCTCTCACTCTCTCTCTCTCTCTCTCTCTCTCTCTCCGGTGATTCTACGTTCTCCTGGTATAATATACGTGGTGGTTGGTTTGTTACCAGGTATCGAGTCATTGTTCAATGTACAAGCAATCCATAATTTTGGGAGTACGTGGTCGTTTTTTCAAGTGGCCCACAGCTATGGGAGAGGTCCATCCTCCATGACGGTGCCAGCCAGCTACCTTGTCGACCTGCCAGTCTTCACGACTCGCATGTAACACGTGAGGCACGACTCTCCGGCGATCTACCTCACATGTGCTCGATCGTGAGTGCGAGCTCTCACAGCTGGGACACCACTCGGAGTGCACCACTGTTGTATGCGAGGACCTTAAACCTGGATTTTTCGCCTCCCGCAAGTATACACAGCTATCACAACCACCTAAGTACAAGTAGATGAAATATAGTATACAAATTGATTCAAAAGTCACCATACATAGGAACGTTCCAAAGTAATAATTGTACAACCAAAGTCACCATTCACACAATGAATCGGTTGTTCCTGTGTTCCAGGTAACACGACCTCGATGCCTACCGAGCAAGTCTATAACTGAACACGGCATAACTCGCTGAGGAGGAGTGTATGGATGGTCGACTGTTTAGTGAGGAGGGGGGGGGGGGAGAAGATCAATATCACAAAACAGCAGAGGGGTTGGGTGGTGTTCAGACATAAATACAGCAGGAGAAGAGAGCTTGCCTTGCTTCCCCGAGACATATTCGCGCTCTACTCCCCTCACAAGTGCATGAATGGTCAAACGTCAAGGTCTTCGCCCAGTAGCCGCCTGGCGAGTCTACGTTGCATCCAAACCTCGTTTACACTAGCATACTGTCAGTAGTTCTAATTATAACCGAATAATGCGTATTCATATCATATTTTTAAATAGTT
Source organism: Dryococelus australis (assembly GCA_029891345.1). Classification (NCBI taxonomy): domain Eukaryota; kingdom Metazoa; phylum Arthropoda; class Insecta; order Phasmatodea; family Phasmatidae; genus Dryococelus; species Dryococelus australis. Next base: position 175,735,090 of record CM056995.1, read on the forward strand.
CAAACCACGGCAGCACTTACTCGCGTACTATCACATCCTAGGTAATGTGGACATGTTGAAAAACAAAAAGTAAAATATGATAGAAATATCTGATTTCACAGTATTCATACTGGAACAGATAAGATTAAATTACGTGTTATATAGCACTGGAAATCCAGTCCGGCTTCGCCTGGGTACAATGTAGTTTTTTCTGCCTGCCGCACACTCGCCTAGTACACATCCTGCCCTGCACACCTCTTGTCACGTACATCGCCACACCTCCCCCTCTGCACACCACTTATCACCGTACATCACTACACCTACACCCTGCACACCTCTTGTCACCCAACATCACCACACCTCCCCCCTGCACACCTCTTGTCAACCTGCTTTTACAACAAATCCCCCCCCCCCCCGGCACTCATCTTGAGGCCCTACATCACCACACCTCCCCTCTGCACACCTCTTGCCACCCTACATCACCACACATCCCCCCTGCACACCTCTTGTCTCCCTACATCACCACACCTCCTTCCCTGCACCACTCATGTCTCCCTACATCACCACACCTCCCCCCCCCTTCTCCAACAAGTATAGGTCCTTGCACTTGTCGCGATTTTATAAATTACTTTTTACAGAATTTTTCATAACTTTTATTAAATTATTGGCGATTATTGTGTGATGTAAAGGACATTTATTATATACGTTAAACAGTTTTAATTATTAATCAATTTATTTTGAGAACGCTTAAGTTCTTTATGGTTAGAAAAGACAGTGAATTTTACGTTTATTTCTATTGCGTAATTTAAACTGTAAATACGCGTATTACTACTATCTATTAATAATATATATATATATATATATGCTACCACTGACTTTTTGTAGATCATTTAATTTTACACAATTCTTTCTGACATCATTTTGTTATATCTCTAAAGGATATTCCATGAGAGCGTGCTGGCGGCAAACTTTTTCCTAACTTGATTCACTAATACCGTTAATGCTCAGCTCCTATAAGTAGCAGGGCAATTTTTAATACACATAAACTTTCCTCGATAAATGCAGTTCATAACAGCAAGAACCGCATCCAAATCCGTTCAGTAGTTCTGGAGATTAGAGCAGTCATTCAGACAGATAGCGTAATAATATCCTCCAACATAGCTACAAACTGCCTTTTCATGCTGCTGCATTTCAAAATGTGTACTGGGCGTAAACATTCAAAACTTGCTCGTTCATTTACACTCGAAGTTTCGCCACAGCCTAACCTCCTTTCCCACAGCAGTAAAGTTCCTTCCAAGGACACCTACCACTTTTCACCAATTACCGTCATTCTGCAACTATCAAGTCTCAAATACTAGGTGAAACCAGCTCGGCCCAGAAACTACCCAGTTAAGAGAGAAAGCACTAAGCAGTAAAACAGCAGCCTCCACAGTACCGACGTCACTGATTAATTTCGACCAATAGAAACTCATCTTTCTGTGTGCTGCACTCGATCGAAATATAAACAGTTGCTTATTTATTAATATTTCTGTTTTCAGCGGTTGTTTCTTCGAAGCATGGCGGTATAAATTAATGTTGTAGTGAATACAATAAAACAAAAAATTTAGCTTACAATAATTTTTTTTAAATCTAGGTTTTTCGGTGATTGGCCAAACTTGAGAGTTTCCAAATATTCCCACTACAGTATGAAATAGGAACTATACAAAAGTTCATAAATTAAACCCCAAACTGCGGGAGGTGATTCTTTATGAAAAATAAAGTCGAAAATAGAGGGCATCGTATAACTAAATTGAATACTAAAGGGATAGTAAATCCCACACTGTTGAATAGGACTCACCCATCTGACGCGCTATGGAGCGTGTACTAGTGGAGGCATGTCGTTCATGTGCTGACGTGTCACTTCCTCAAGCAGTTCTTCAAGTAGAACCGTGAGCACAGACCGAGGACGGTCAGCATTACGCATGTTTTGATGGCCACTGGCGTGAACCTGCATTTAAACCTACATACTTGCTGAATGCACCGTAGGTAGACACCGCTGTGTACGCGACAATTTGCAAATACCCGCGGCGAAAGAATGCCAATACAACGCTACCCGCGAGTGGACATTAACCCGGGCCTACGGGAACAAAACAAGCTCTCAGCAGTTTCGCCACGAGGCGGGAGGTAGGCCAGGACAAATTGATAAGAAAATCGTTAATATAAGCACATGGCACCTGGGAAAGCTGCCTGTGTGCATCCAGCCGGGGAGATGAGGAGATGCTGCTCTGGACCTAGTTACATCGTGCACGATCGCCATTACCGTTATGGGGACCCGACTACGTTGACGACTCTTCACGAGGTGAGCCTGAACATATGGACATTAAGACTGAACTAAATATCCCTCCGCACGTGATAGCAAACGTTAGTGTATAACATTGTTGCAATCTCGATGTAACTATAAATATAAACGTTTTATACTTTCTATCTTGAGCGTTGTGATTAACTAACTCCCAATAATGTAGGGTTTGTAATTATAAATATAACAAACCATAACAATGCGTATCGTAACATGGGAGGCATAAGTGATCTCCATGCTGCGGACTTGGTAATCATTTTATAAGACATTCGGAAAAAATACGTTTTCAAAACCCTATTTTCATAGGATCATATATCCTTTAATATTCTGTTTAGGGGTATAGGGTCCTGATTGCTTTCGACTTTATTTCTCACAAGGAATCACCTCCCGCCGTTTGGGCGTTTAATTTCCGGACATTGTGTATTGTGTTGAACTAAGCTTGAGCCAATGCGCTGGGAACTTTCTACTGCCTACTTCTTATCGATAATTAGGTTTTTTATCGTGCAACCCCCTTAAGAGGACTATGTAGCTGCGTGTTCAAGGTCAAGAAGAAGAGGAGCGATAAGGGCGACACTAACACGCACCCCAAGCGCCTTATCGCTCCTACGCGCAAGACGTGCAGTGTTTTCGTCGGGGTCCGATACTGTGCCAATTAGATATGCAACAGTAGCACATTATTACACGCGATGGAAGCCCACAGGTTAAACTACGCCCGTATCTTTCTACTCGTCTAGTACATAGGTAATTGTTTTTTTTCCTTTCCAGGGAAAATTCATAATTTCCTTAACATTTTGGGACCGCGGTGGCTGAGCCTGCTCGCCTACCACAAAGGCGAACCGGGTTCAATCCCCGGCCTGGCTACTCCCGGATTTTCGCATGTGGGAATTGTGCCGGACGATGCCGTTGGTCGGTGGATTTTCTCGACGATCTACCGTTTCCCCTGCCCTTGTATTCCGGCGCTGCGCCATTCTCACCTCAATCACCCTAATCGGTTCTAGAAACCTTGCTGTTAAGAGCCACCCAAATATCTTCACTCTATTACAACGCCATGCAAGAAGAGATTCGCCACTACAAGTGCCAAGAACGAAGACTGCAGTGGGCTGCATGTGCAAGATGAGACTAAGTCCAAATTACCCTCTAATGATTACAGACATCGCTGGTGATTTTGAGTCGTTTACTGTGGTTACTCTGAAATTTACCACAGTGCAAATCTGACGTCTGGAGTGAAGAGAAACACGCGTTTTGGAAGAACTAGAGAGATGGAGCCCGCACATGTGAAGAGGGCTGCAATGTTTGCTCGGCCCACACACATGTAGGTGCTGTGGATCATAGTAACAGCCGCTCCATGTCACGTGACTGGTTCATCCCTCAACCTCAACTGCAATGTCTGAGGCAAGTGTGGTTGTAACAGGACACGGTGCACGTACTGGAAGACATTCTGCGGCGTGTCTGGATGACTGTCCATCATCGGCCGCTGGAGATGCACTGCAGTCACTGCATCTTTTAACGAAACAAACACAACACGCCCCTAGCAGGTTCACCTACGAAGAGAAAGCACATTCCATAAGATGACGGAATGCTACTTTCACGAAAGTGCGCACATAGGGAACATTATTACCAAGCCCTCCAGCATATGTAGCTACAAACTGCTTCTTCAAACTGCTGTATCCCGAAACATAATAACATGATACACGCAGAACTACGATATAGCATGCACTCGACTTTGCTCCACGGTCGCGTCCAATGACATGACAGGCTCGCCGCTTACACTTGCGTGGAGACTAAGCGGCCGCGGACTGCAAGGCCAGTCGAGCGTCTTACGCGTAGAAGCGATACCACATTACATACGCCACTAGGAGTCTCCCCTAGTGATACTCCTCACTAGACCGCCTCAAGTCGCGACCTGTCACGTTGTGACTGTACGCCTACATCGATCACAACCATGTTACTAACAGTTCTATAACAGTAGGCCAACTTACAAATTCCGTTCGAAATGCATTTGCTTCGACCAGTCCAGGATTGTTGAGGAGTACAAATGTACATCACACTTGGTGGCCATCAATAACTCTCTGCTATGACAATGACGGATTTCGCACAGGACTGGAGGGTTGTTGACAGTAGCCACATCTGATCACACATTACCTCTCATATAACAATTCTACATCAATATTACACATGCATGTCAGCAAATCGCTCAGGGACAATGCTACATGTGGGTCCGCCCCCGGTGAGACATGCATGCAGTAGCGGCTGTGCTAACTAATGGCTGACAAGGTTGGAGCGGTTTTTCAGCTCACGCTGGCAACCATTTCTCGGGCAATTAGTATATTTATATAAATATTTTATTTCAATACTACAGTTCAATAATAACTGCAACACAGCAGAAATTAACAATACACTTTAGACTTGTGTGTTTAACTTATTAATTATTCGTGTTTAAGAAGTCATTACTCTTTAGATGAATAAAATCTTTGATTGTGTAAATGGCAAGAATGAACAACCTCGCGCAAAAACAAATGCATAAAATATGTTAAGGAGGGGCTGGTTGCTTTCAATCTTGCCGTCGTCTAGTATATCAGAAATTTATTCTTTTAACAATACTAAATTAGTCATATTACTCAGTGTCAAAATAGTACGTTTTGTTGCAATCACACATCATACACCTTAATGTAAACATTATACAGTATTACAACTGTTTTTTCTTAAACTGCACTTAAGTACAGAAAACAAAATATTATAAAAACTCACGCGTGACAAAATTAAACGTAAAAGTATATGTATTAAAGGCATTCGCTGGGCTATAAATAGTAATTTTATTAATTGCATGTTGGTGCATCAGCAAGCAGTTGCTCTAAAAGAGGTTTCTTTGAATAAGTTTTAGAACTTCCGGCAAACACGCCATTGCAAGAGAAAAGTCGAAAGTGATTCCTGTGACGTAAACTTTTAGACATTATTTATGCCGGGTGTCGAAAATTGTGTTCTGCAATTCTGTTCAATTTTTTTAGTCTCCATTAATTTTTTCGTGGATCCTTGTTAAGTTATATAACAGTTACTATAGGCTACACTTGCTCCTGGATGGGACGCAATCAGCTGAGTGAGTGTCTCGTCCGAGCTGTAACACACAGGCACAAGTACACAAAGCAACAAGTGTATAACTGGAGCGCACTTGGCACGGGTACAGTTAGTGAGGCAAAGAGGAGCTGCATGTGTACTCGTCCTCTCTCGGCTTCCACGAGACGCATTCATCGCCAATGAACACAACTGGGAAGAAACTCGAGCAGCGACTGCAACACAGCGCCTTCACTTTCCACGCCTGCCAACCTTGCGCCAGGAAAGTGTATGTGGTGCCAACCGTCTACACCAAATATGTACTGTGTGTACCTACATTGAAACTTTCCTTCAATAATTCACCTTTCGTAGTCGGAAAAATTACACAATACGAAACAGTATTTTTTAAAAAGTGATTCGCGGATTCTGAAACGAATGGTTGTAAAAATTCTCACCACACAATTATGTGTATTTCGAACAAAGACGGAATGTAATATTAGCAGCAAGTTTGCAGCAAATTTACGATGGTCAGTTGTTTGTATCGACATCTTATGAAGAAGTGTAAAGTCTGTTTCACATGTACGCCGAGATCTCCGACCTGAGACAGTGGACAGAACAGACAGATATGAGCACTAAACATAAGTAAACAAACAGCAGACGACCTTACGAAACTATCCTAACGAACCTAACAAGTCCCACTTACTCAAAAGAGAAACGTATATACATGAGGCGATATTCTACTGAAATTTTACTTACGCCCACTTTTTATTTCCTTATAATAAATCACTAACTTTGATTTACCTACAAACGGTTTGAAGTACGTTTTCCACTGTAGCCGCTACCTTAGAAAATTACCACTATGCTAGCAACTTACGCCATTCTCCCATAAATACAACAATTTCTTGCCAATGCCTGCCATTTGTTTATTACCTCGTTAAGGTTCCTCTGACTGGTCTCATAACAAACGTCTTTCGCGTACGTCGTCATTCAACTGCTCTCTCTTTCAAACACACTTAATAGTCGCCATTTTTAACAATAGGAAATATCGGCGTACCAGCTCATTCCGCAAGAGGGCAATGTCGACGTGGCTCGTGCGAGACACGCGCAGACAAGTTCTGATTGGCTGCTGGCGGGGGGGGGGGGGGGGGTTACCGGCCGGCCGGGCTAAGTATATTACATCAGCTCAAACTGACTTGAATATTATCAAGATGTAAGTAACAAACTCGAGGAGTGTTTTATCTGATGCAGTGTCGTCACTGCGAAGCTGAATACTTTTGTGACAATGTCTTGCCTGTGCATTATCTCGTTCCTAAAATAAATAAAGTAGTTTCGATATATAGACGGGCACAGTAAATACTTGTTCCGGTTTCTTCTATAAAATGCATGTTTTGCGGTGCTGGGAAATATGATCGTAGTCAGTGTATACGGCGAGCAACTGTTTCCGCTTTACGTAGGAGCGTACGTTCCCTTGTCTGCCTAGCCTTGTGAGGTCACCGCCTTGTAGAGCGCTTCCCAACATGCCATCAGTCGTGAACAGAGCTGACGAGATACTTTGCGGGTCGCACTATAGAGATATTTGTTTGTCGGTAGCATCTAGAGTGGCTAATTGTAAGTGCATTTTGTGACGGCAACATTTTAGTGTTCAAGCAGAAAATTTATAACATTATTTCATTTTCACCGCGTGCCATTTCGACTCAGAGAAGAATCAACAAGTATTTCTTGAACCGCTCAGCGCCGACCTGCAGTTCACCACAACAGTCGCCTATAATTCAGTGTAGGGCAGGCTGTGATAGGGACAATGATTCTAAAGAGGAGTTGGATTACTTTGACACAGGTAAAAGCATTTTTGAGTATTCTTAGCTCAGTACTGCCACCATTAATGTTAACTGATAACACTCAGTTTAGATTAAGAGGATTCATCGGCTCTCAAAAACTCAGTTCTCGACAGCCAATGAGGGTGAAGTGAGGTAAATATGGAGCAGCCCCGGGATGCATGAGTGGGGGCGACGGGAGACCCCTGAGAAAACTCACTAACTTGCGGCATCTTTCCAACGCGATTCCCACGTGAGTGCCTCCGATAGTAATCCGGCCGGGAATCGAACCCTGATCGCCTTGGTGAGAGGCGCGCTCTCTAGCCGCAACCTCCTCACCCCCTCCCCTGATTTAAATTAAACATACGTAAGAGGAATAAAACTAAAACATAGCCTGTTTGTTTGTTTTACCTTAAGACAGTTGGAAACGAACAAATTTTTTTAAGACCAGTTAATCCTACAGTTCAGTCAGACTTCATGTAATCTCGAAAACCATATACAATACATGATTATAATTAAATTTTCAGCACGTTGGTACATTTATATTTCCGGCTTTGTGTGATTACTCTATTAGTGTACAGATAATTACGAAATCACTATGAATCTACAAACAATTAAACAGGAAGTTAATTAGATGAGTTGTGTATCAATCTGGTACCGACTGTACAAAGCATCTGTACGCCTACTTGGCAACCATGAGTTCGCGAGCTCGTTTTCAAAATGTCATGAGCGTTTCAAACTTGGGAGGCTAAATTAGTTCATAAGTTATCCTTACAATAAATGCCTGTTAGTCGTGTAATCTTAATGTGTATATTACATCACCTTTAAAAATTTCGATAACTAACTACGATTTAAATACTCTAATATATCACATTCATAAAAATATTTTTATAACAAATGATTATGTTTTCCTGAATACTGTTATTTTTAAGCATCTGCACTGACCTATCCTGAAGTGTTTGCATTTCAAATTTATTCGGATCAATTCATGTCCCCTTGTATCTTGTAATGTCATTGCAAACTCTATGAAGGATGACAAGATCGTTCAAAGTATCCCAGCAGATCGTGAGACTTCAAGATGAAATTATGCGGGGTGCTGACCTCGCTCGACCACATGAGAGCAAAGATTATTTTTGCGACGTTACTAATCACAAAACCACGGTACTCGTCATTATATAAACACGTGTGTTCTAGCTCGCGGAGTGAGGAATTCTGGTTCGAGTCCTGGATAAAGCCTGAAAGCGAACATTTTGACTTCTGAATTTGACATTCCACAATGCACATATTAAATATGTGCGGGACAAAAAACATAATGAGAGGACAAAATATGTTTTTAAAATAGTGGCTAGCCTACTGAAATGTGGTTCAAAGGGGTGTTAGTTCACGCCCCACCTTTACCAGATCGCCGAAGATTTTAAAAATATGATGGGCAACATGCCAGTGTAATAAATATGGTTGGTATTGGAAGGAGTGCATTCTAATGCATGGATAAAAGTATACATTCATCGATTTTTGCATAAAAATACGTGTACAGCAAGTTATTTTCAATTAAAAGTAGCTAATTACGTGGCGATTATCGCGCGAGTGCAAAACACTTCGTAGGTACAATATTAGTACAAAGAAGCTTGAAATACATCTGTCAAGAAAAAAACATGCATTTTGCCTATTGCTGGGTCTTCTGTGATGAATATGGAGACATGTAAAAAGTTGCATGGTGCACCTGCACACATTTTTTCGTCTTGTTATTGCAAAATTTCTTCTTTCATGGAATTTTGCCCAACTTTGCTCAGCAATTTTTTTTTTTACAGTATGGGAAAATGAATGTAATTATTGTGTCAATTTATCGCTCGCACGCACACAAGCACACGATAATTTCCCTTTACATGTAAATTAAATTTACTTCCCTTACATTTATGGGAATTTCACCTCAGTTTGTAACAGTGATAATTTCACACAATAAAGTCGTTTAAATGAATGAATTTATCAGTTCTGCATTTATGCTACTGACACAATATACTTTATTTTTCTTATTTTAGATTCTTCTACTCTTGCTGAAAACGGACCGAAGGAAAAAAAAAAAGTGGTTGATCTGAGAAATAGGAGTACCCAGCAGACCAGAGTAGTATGGACGAGGGGGTTTCAGATACAAAAGGATGCCACCTTTTTTGACCGACCTAATTAAATTGATTGAAAGGGTTAGTCCAAAAGGGTTAAATTTAACGGAAGGATTAAGTTTGGCGAAATGGTTAAATCGATTGAAAGGGTTAAATAGATTGAAAAGATTAAATGGATTGAAGGCGTCAAATGGATCGAAAGGGTTAATTTATTATCGGATTACATTTTTTCCTTCATTTTCTTTCTTTCTTTTTGGGTGGCAGTAGCAGGAGCCCTGTTCTGTACGATGTTGACGGTGTGGCTTCCTGGATGCGACTGACCAGAGTGGTGGGTTGCAATGTCCCATATAGGTGTAGAGTTGAGTGCAAGAGTGGACTAAGGCTCATTTTTTTTTTCAAATTTTTCAAATTTTGAGGTGTTTGGAGGGATGTTGGTGATACATAGCCGATTTTTACGAAAATATTTAACACACGAGAGAATTTCAGTGTGTTTAAACGATTTCTAAGAGTGACCTAAGTGAAAATCTTATGTTTTTTTTAGGGGATATTGCTTGTAGATGCTGGTGGGAGATAGGCGACTTTGAAAGATGCGATTTACGTGCTAAATGATCTATTTTCTGAATGCAATTATGTTAGATAAATTCAGAGTGTTCTATGTATGAATAAATTACACTCATCGAATCGCAAATTTCTAACGACTATGTGAATAATATGTGCAATTACATGAGTCTTAAATGTAAGTCTCGAGCTTAGAAATATAATATATATGATAAAGAATTTTAACTAGGTGAATAACATCTGAGTGCAAACTAAGTGCAAGTGCAAACTCACTAAACAAAATCCAGCTAGTCAGTATGAATAATTAACACATTAACACGATTCAGCCTGGAGAATAGTATCTTACAGCAAAAAAACATTCTGAATACGATTTAAACCAGACACAAGTGTGTTCATCTATTCTGATAAGTAAAATATATAACGATAGGAAATCTTACCCCAAATGATTTGTTTCAGAATAACCAACTTGCGTAGAGCATAATCCCACATAACTTTATATATGTAATGGAAAAAATGTACAAACTTCCTCGAAGAGAAAATAATTTTTAAAATAATGGACGTACTACAAAATTTCCATAAATAAAGAACACTTGTTAACACAAATGGTATTTTCGTCTACCAAACACAGAAATCATTTACTTATTACCAACACAGTATATCGATCCAAAAAGAAAAAAATTTGTTAACACAAAAATGTATATTTTCCCGATAATATACTTTGTATTAAAACATGTACATTATAAAATGTTAATCGCTGCTTTCACTAGACATGGAGGTATGTCAGACTCTTGCAAATTCACTGGAAAATATACTGATATTTTCACATAACTTAAGTTGAATTTTATTTATTTATATACTAGTTTAAATATATTATATTATGTTTGTCTTCTTCTCGAGACATCATCATGTTGTATCTTGAACAGGAACTCTTGACTGTGTTTGGTGCAGATGTAAATGTTTTAACTGGAGAAACTTTTTTTTGGCAAGGATGGACAGAGGTCTTTGCTACCTACATCTGAAAAGGTATTTAGGGTTACTTTCAAAATGTTCCCCTGGGATATCACAAAAGTTGGCCAGCAGGCCATCATGTTTTCTCCACCAAGTTTCAATGTAAGTGGACCAAGGTTCTCTCAATATACTAACCTGCTGTCTTGTTCCTTTGCAAAGCTTCATTCATTCAGCTATGTTTGATTTTCTCCATATTTTATTTTGTAATTTCCCCTCAGTCCTTCAAAGTTAGTTTTAATTTAAATGATTGAAAGTTTTTAAATTTTTAAAAAATGTCCTTTTTTTGTGAAAGCAAGCAAAAAATTATCCTGAATTATTAAAATGTAAGTCATCAGCTTACCGATTCTGATCGACACATACTCATTTCTCTTCACTACTATTAAACCATCATTCATTATACATACGATATTATTGAAAAAAGTTAGTGAAATGAGGTATTAAAAGAAATAAATAAAAAGTCACACACGGTCCATTTTTAATATATTATGATTTTTTTTTTCAAAATCATCCTCAAACCTAAGTATTTACAATATCACACAAGAATATTCACTTTACAACAAACATCTGCACATAGTAAATGTCATCTTAAGATCACAATTTTTATATTAATATACACAAAACAATTTTGCACATATTTTAAAAACAACCCTCTTACAACTAAATTACCAAAAATATTTTTACAAAAATGAGTCATTTTTACAAAAACAAGATATTTGATCAACAAAATTTTAACAACAATCAATTCACAAACTAAAATGCAATTAATCAATAACATTTTACAAACTTGCAAACATTTCATCATACTTATTTTTTTACATCTGGAACTTAGCAATACAACTAATATTACTAAAACAATGATTACTATTGCTATACTACTGTTACTGGTACTACTGTTACTAAAGTGTCTGGCATATATTATAAGATTGAATAATATTTACAAAAAATACAAACTATAGCAATGTGTAGGTAGTATCTTTCCTAATTATTTACAATATTTACAAACTCTTGTAGAGGTTATAAAGATGCTTACTGTGGAGCGTTATTTTGTAAGTGTGACATCCGAGTATTTCCCACTCACACACACCAAAGACAGAGTATAACTCACACTCTCATGCACACAGTTTCCATTGTAAGTTTCATTTTCTTCTTTGCCAAGTGGTAAAGATAATAATAGTAGCAGTAAACTTGTAAGGCAAACAAGGAGCAGCAGCATTGAATGGTAACACAATTTGTGGTTGGTGTAGTCAGCTGTGATGATGTCTATAGTCAGCTGCAATGATGATTTGCAGAGAGCTGTGATGACTGGGGAACAGGAGATGTGTATAGTGTCAGCAGATGGATGTCCTTGGCATTGTGTGGTGTTGGGAGGTATATATTTTTATTGTGGTGTTGAAACTGCTATATGGAGGAAAATAAAAAAAACTACTCAGGTATTTGATAGTGCCCCTAAGGTAAGGTCGATACTCCATCTGCCTCAATGTACCGCTTATCATCCATACCTGATGACACTAAATATGTTATGCAATCGATGTAGACTTGATGAGCATGCAAACAGAACTGATATTAGGTCCCCAGTACCCTTGTATAATTTTCGAGGAAATCTCGATAATCCTCGTACCTGAGTGATTGCAAACACATTGGGTTTTACACTCTTCACCTTATGAATACAATGCTCATTCGACACAACCTTTGTATAAAGCTTAGGACATAAACCCACAAAGTGTGTGATTATCCACCCAGAACATTCATCTTTATTCACCCTGGTACAGCCTTTGTTCCTGTGAGGGAATCCTTGCAGATTATCGAGTGCATGGTTGGATGTATCAAACAACGCCTTTAAATCTGGGGTAATAAGCAATAGAGTATACCAAGGAATCAGTGCCACAATACAGGTACAAAACTGGTGGAAGAAATTTTGTACACATGTACTGATAGTTAAATTCATAGCGTGTTAATTTCGAAAGGTTGAGAATGGCAACACCAGTGTACAAAGGTTTGCTAAATGCAAAAGAACTCTTTTGACATTTCGACGAAGACTAAATTTTCATCTATAATCTGCCATGCCAGGAATGTTGGACATCCTATCAGCTCTGCAGCCCCATAGATAGTGTCATACCTCGAAACCACTCTGATGTCCCTTTCCCGGCAGACATTCTGTAATGTTTGTCCATAAACGAAATTATTCATCAACTTAAAAAGCGATTTTTCGGATGTGTTCGTACCTAGGCAAGTTTCTCAATGATGTACATGGCGAGGTCAAGATCGCAAATGAGTCAAACATACGGTCCTGAAATTCTCAAAAAACATCAGCCAGCAAACAAATGTCCACGTGTAAGTATTGAATGGCATACTGCAGCAAATTTATGCAGTTGAAGACATCCCATGTGGCTTAGGCATGAGCGTAAACCTCATCGCTAATGCCTTCGCCTCTCATCACAATATGAAATGCATCCTTTGGTGGGAGTGACTTGTACATCAGACTATCTGGAGACTTAACAAAGTCAGAAGGAAAAACTCCCTTCCATTTTGCAAATTCGAACTGGGAGTTGTTCGAAACATCGAGCGGGTGATACTCAATTGTGCAGGTAGTAAATTGCCTGCCATAGTTTTCAGAGAGGTGCTCATTAATTGGAATGAATCAATAAATCTTTACTTGAAATATTGCACCTTTCAGTTGCTATCAGTACCATTGGGAATCTGTTCTGTGATTCATTTGTATTTTTCAAGGGTCATTACAATCACTTTAATTTTTCCAGGATTTTCAATTGCCATGGTTCCATCGTGTAATGTTACATGGCGTTCAGTCAAGGGCTTTATAAGAAAGTGAGCATCACACTTCTGCAGGTTATGGAAAACAGTGACAAGTTGTCTTTTGAGCAGTCTGAAATTCAAGTTGCACTTATTATGTATGTGGTCTCTGATTTCGCCCATCAGATGGTAATGATCGACCACAGTATCATCTGTACTGAACAGTTCTTTACATCTGAGCCACCAACCTAGCTTCATCAGCATGGATTTTTGGCTTCATCCGAACAATGATGCTGTAAATTCCTGCAACCCACTTTGGAAGTTCAACAAATTTATAAACTAATTTGTACATACAATCCGTACCCATAAACTCGAAATACTGAGACAAACTTGGATTGTATGAACAAACCAAGAAAATGCTACAAGCGTATAGAATATGTTGGTTGATGGTTGTTGTATTACTTGTTTCATCATTAGGCAAGCAAGTGGACATGGGTTTCAGGCAACTTTCTATATTGCTATAGGTGATGAAACCCAATCTCTGTTGTTTGCTGTAATCTTTGGATTCCAAATACTTCTTGTTCCCAGTGGGGAAAGTACTGCTAACAGCCTTTTGTTGCTGGCAAAGAATTGTGTGACTTGCAAGTTTCTCCTCACTAACAAAGTACTAGAAAACAACACTCGCAAATATGTTTTCTACCCTTCCTCTAACACAGTTGACTACCAACCAGCTGTGAAAAATTTCTGATGCATACAAAATGCAAATGAATGGCATTTCCACTCGCGCAAATCGCCAAAATATTTGTGTGTTTGTTATGGCATACAGCATGAATACACATGGGGACTATAACACCACCCTTTTGGCAAGTTTCGTCAATATTATTGCTATCTTTGCCTATCACACAGTAGACATTGATAGAAATAGAATTGTCAAGATTGGAAATAAACTTGGGCAGTTTAGTATGCGCAGCACCAATGGTGAACAACTGATATTGACCCACAGGTACATCCATGTATGTCAACATTTGCAGACTCCAGCAAGAACCATGCGCACTAAACTACTCAAGTCTGTTAGTGAGATAAGGAATGATATCCTCAACATAGATTAAACCCACATCAGACGAATTGAAGACAGACAGTGCTTTGCTTTGAAAATAAAAAGTCCTTTTAGCGTTATCTTCCGCCATGAGGGAATTAAAGTACTTACCCACTACAACAATGGATAATATAACTGACCGGGGTGTTGCCATTAATAATCTTAATAAAGGGACTTTACACCTATGGAAAAAACTAGAAAAATTGGTGTCAGACTAATTGATTATTATGTATCTGCAGATCATTTAGTCTTCCTGCGAATGCTGTAGCCAATAGCTGGTACGTCATATCTGGCAAAGCTTACACTGAGGTTTGGGAATTGGAAAATGAATTATTATCCAGGTCCCTTGGCGAAATATCTCTACATTGACTCGAAAGTCGTTGTGAAATGGTTGGAGCACTTTCCAAATCGCAAGAATCTTCCGAGTCTCATAAGTCATTATTCAAAAGATCAACATTCTCATGTTTGTGGGAAGCAGACACGTTTTGACCTTTTGGTTTTAGCAGTCTTTCTGTAAGCAAATCTGTGCTCGAAATGCTTAAAAAGAGATCGTCCTCCAAAAGATTAACTTGTGTCCACTTAGGCGAAGGGGCACTGTCTCGACAGCTTGTTTGTCTTTCCATCTGTAATTCCGAATCGCAAATGCTTACGTAAAGATCTTCAAGTGAGATGCCAATACAAGATCGCTTACGCTCACCCATTTTCACCTAATTGAAAAACTTTCTTTAGTTTCCCCAATATAAAAGTTTAAACACCAAAATTATTAAATTGAAGTGACCTCTTGATCTGAAAAAAAAAAGAAAAAACACTTAATAACTCAAATACACACATAATATAAGTTAAAAAATTATTTTATTATTATTAACATCCTAGACAAATGGGCAAGATGTTTTGCTCAATTTTAAATTTTATGTTTGTTGGGGAAAGACAGGAGCGAGAGCTGTGACTAAAAAGGCAGTGAAGCCTGAATACTTTTACAGAGGCAGGTAGCTAGTAGGCAGAGAGAAACATAATAGCGAACAGACGGACCAAGGTCTCGGCAGCCCGACGCCTCATGTGCACATTGAGCGGAAAACGAAGCAAGAAGCGCCGGGCCAGTCCACGCATGGAGCTGTGTTCACGAGAGAATAGGAGCTCTAATACACTAAAACTGCTGCTAGTGTTTGGGTGCGCCACCATCCGGTCGCTCTACCCCTCCTGAGCAAGCCCAAGAACTTCCCCTTCTCCCCTGCTGATGCGCAAAACCTGCTGGTTGCCACCACACATGTGTGTCAGAAGGAGAACTTCCTTTGCTCACTTGACATTCTCCCTTTCCCCTCCAACGACACATTGCATAGACCCTGCAGACATCTCTGTGTTGTGGCGAGGAATGGGAAAAGGAGAAACTTGTACACTTTCCCTCCCCGCCCAACATCTTAGCCCTACACCCTGCTGTTACGCAAATCCTGTGGGCGCTCGTGTGCCAGCAGGAGAAAGTTAGCACTTTCCCTCCAGCCCAGCCCTTCACCGATTTTCAGTCCGCAGCCCATCTCCAGTAATGAATTGACCACGCTTTGCAGCCTGTCTCACCCTCGTCTTTCACAAGATTTTGCTTTTTGCTCCAGGTGTGCATGGCTTTAATTTAGAATATAACAGTGAAATATAAACTCATGCTATTGCATTTCAGTTTAACCCCTGTATTAAAAACTTCACATAAAAAAAATTTGAATCTTACATTGTCAAAAACATTTATGGAATCATTTACAATGTAAAAAAGTCAAGTTTCTACACCATCAAAAACTCTTAAGTAGTGATACGTTAAACATTTTTATGGATGTTATAAATTTTTCGAAAATATATTTAATAACAAAAGATGTAGCAAGGGGAAATAATCTGTTACACTAAAGACATTATAAAAGTTTTCTAACATTCAAACATATTTTATGCTAAAACTAAACATGCAATACTTAAAGCAAACCTACATACACATAAATACTCTTACAAATATACAATCATGCATTTTAAAAGTAACATTTTCTGAAAGTTAGAAATACTTGAAAAATCTCTCTTTCACACTCGCATTTACTCATCAACTTTTAAAAGGAAATGTATAAAGATTATCTTAATTACCCAAACGACCCTGTCACATACATTTCAAAAACATTACATTTGTTCGAAATACTCGAGGCTCATATATTTGTCATCATACATCCTTCACCAGTCAGCTCACACTGAACAAGCTTCGGAGCGGAGATCATGCATCCCCTCCATCATGCTTTATGTGAGGGGTGTAGTTCTCCCTTGTTTTAGCTGTTTAAAAGTTCATACCTCATACACACAACATCACTCCCTTAAACCTTTATTATAACGATGTAAAACCAACAGAAATTTGCATGACTTTTCCCTCGCACTCTCCTTCAATCATACACCTACCTAACCAAAATTTCTCAGAGTACTTGGCGATATATTATATATGCTTTTCAATATATTTTTGCAAATATTTAAACAGTGAAATGAGGCTGTGGGTGCATGTTATTGACATGGCCCTATTCCATATAGTGCAAGATTCTACTACTGGTGGTATATCTCTACTCTCAAATCTGATAAATAAACTCAAAACTACATTAAAAAATTACATCTGGAATTAAATTTACACAACCTTTCCCCCACACTCATACTTGCAGTCATGCGCTCACACACATGCATAAACAAAATCCCCCTTAAACATCCACCCTTAAACATCAAAAACAGCCATAAAATTTGCTAAACACCCTCAAAATCTAATTAAAAAAAAAAAAAAAAACTTTACTTAACAAA